>NQII01007207.1:54115-73257 GCA_002778355.1 Clitarchus hookeri
GAGAGAGAGAGAGAGAGAGAGAGAGAGAGAGAGAGAAAGAGAGAGACTATTCACCACAAATTTAAACGTTACACATGTTTTGAGACTTTTAAATATGCACTACTTTTGCTCTCGTTTCCAGAATAACCAAATCCATCCCAATCTTATTAACATGCGATTACGGTGTGGGCATATTCAAGGGTTACTTAAAATGCCAACCATTTATACCTTCCATTACGTGCGCTGCCACCGTGTCACGCGACAAATCAGTGTACGGGAAAACCGCTGACCAAACAAAACAGAAAAATAAGATCATCGGTTATAGTTTCACTTATTAAGTTCCTTCGACACAAATGGACAACAACTAACCCGCGCACAGAAGGCAACGCGTGAATTCAAATAATACATTTTCCATTAGGGATATTTTGCATTGGTTAACGCGAAAGCTTTTTCGTGTTCTTTCACGTTCTCGGTATCTCTATTTCGAGACTTTGACAAATAAACAAAACACCAAATGGTGACACAACGTGCGGTTGAAAACGTTCGATAACGAATGGGTTCACCGTTCTCTGCCAGCAGGTGTGGGGCCAGCGTAAGTGCCGGTTATTAATATCCTGAGACATAACTTCCAATTTCAAAGAGATTTTCACAGCTATAACTAACGCATGGTAAAATTACTCTTAGCATGCGAAATAAACACTCGTTATCCAAAAGCACATTTGCATAATTAGTAATTAAATGCAATAAACTTCAATTACGTATGGCGTCTCTGAAACAGCTGGCACACTTGCAGTCTGCAATAATCTCAACATAAAAATGCAAATAACCATGGTGGTGGCCCCTTGTGTGTGTGTAGTGTATGTGTGTGTGTGTAGGTGTATGCGGGTGTGTGTAGGTGTAAGTATGTATGTGTGTGTAGGTGTAAGTATGTATGTGTGTGTAGGTGTATGCGTGTGTGTGACAGAGAGAGAAAGCGCGCAATGAATATGTAATTTCATCCTCTCGGTGTTCTCTCTTTTCTACGCGGCCGCGGTGGCTTAGTGGTCAGACTACTCGCCACCCACCTAGGCGAACAGGGTTCAAATCTCCGGCGGGGTCTCTCCCGGATTTTTGCTCGCGGGATTCGTGCTGGATGATGCCGCTGGCCAGCGGGTTTTCTCGGGGATCTCCTGTATTTCCCGTCCTTGCATTCCGGCGCTGCTCCACTTCTCCCTCTTCGGCTCTCAAGAGGAGCTTTGGGAAGCTCGTAACAGCGAGGTCTAGAGAGCCGATGTGGGTCGAGTGAAGTGGGTATGGAGCAGCGCCGGAATGGAAGGGCGGGGGAAAACCCGCCGACGAGCGGCATCGTTCGGCAAAATCCCACGTGCGAAAATCCGGGAGCAGCCCCGCCGGAAATAGAATCAGGTTCGCCTTGGCAGGAGGCACGTAGCCTGACCACTACACCACCGTGGCCTCCAACTTAGATTTAAAGAAGTAATAAATCCATGCCTTATACGGTATTCAAATCTTGGAAGCCGTTGTCCTTGGGGTACATATTTAGCTACCTATATCGTGAACGGTCGTCTAGCCGTATGAAATGGAGTTAAATAAATACAATAGTTCAGAATTTCCACAGCAAATACAGAAGACACAAAAAAAATTTCCACACCTCAGTTACTTGTTTTCGGACCAATGCCATGAAATATATATGAAAGCCTCTTGATAAAGAAAACATTCTACGTCTCCTATAATTTCCATTACAGAACGAACAGTTTGTTGTTTCAAAGCGTGCCCCTTCTTTTGACCCATCATCCGTACGACACGTAGGCCGATACTGTGTTTGCCTACGGATNCGATACTGTGTTTGCCTGCGGATTCCACAACGCACGTCCACATAATCCTCGCGTAATTGTGACCTACCTCTGGCAGATGTATAAAAACAAAAACAATTAACGCTCACTATCCCGAGGACATGAAAATCCTAAATGCTTCCACATACACTAGTTACGGATTACACACCAGCTCTTGGTATTAACAGTGTGGAGTAAAATGTAAAACCTGTCCCGTTGTGAGGAAAGCATTTTTTTTTTTACGTTAAGTTGTCTGTCTTTCAGGCCTGCTGTACTTGGTGGTTTCGAGTATTGCAAATAAGAAATATTTTGATGCGTTCTTGTTTCATTATCACAACCAATGAGATTTACGCTGTGTGTTCGGCGAAATTGAAATGAACCTGTCACAACTTGAAAACAGTAGCATGATTTATTAATTGATTTTAACCATAAAAAAGATAGTCGTGCCTAGACATTTTCATTAAGGGGAGTCCGGAGAATCTCATGTAGTGTAACCTGAAATTAAAATTACAAATAAGTACATAAACAAAAATTTGTTCTGCGATTTTATACATTATTAATAATTTGGTAAAGAAGTGTAACCCTATAATAGATTTTGCAATCCTGAAAAAAACAGGGGCCTAATATACTTGGTGCACTCGAATAAATGACGATTAACACCAAAATGGGGTAGACGAGTACAAACGGAGAATATTTAATTGAGGAACAAATTACGTAATGTCCATAGGTCCACTGCTAATGGCAGTGACAATGCGCAGGAGTAGGCATGCAACTCTATATACTTGATGTATTAACCATTTCAGACCTACTTTAATTTACGGTATAAGGTGTTGCAACCCTGAACTTTTATGATGCGTGCTGTACTTAAGTCGACACAACACTTGTTTCTTTGTCACAGCCAATGAGCTGTAGGCTATATGTTCGGCTACAGTTATATAAACCAATTNTGTAAAGAAGTGTAACCCTATAATAGATTTTGCAATCCTGAAAAAAACAGGGGCCTAATATACTTGGTGCACTCGAATAAATGACGATTAACACCAAAATGGGGTAGACGAGTACAAACGGAGAATATTTAATCGAGGAACAAATTACGTAATGTCCATAGGTCCACTGCTAATGGCAGTGACAATGCGCAGGAGTAGGTATGCAACTCTATATACTTGATGTATTAACCATTTCAGACCTACTTTAATTTACGGTATAAGGTGTTGCAACCCTGANATGCAACTCTATATACTTGATGTATTAACCATTTCAGACCTACTTTAATTTACGGTATAAGGTGTTGCAACCCTGAACTTTTATGATGCGTGCTGTACTTAAGTCGACACAACACTTGTTTCTTTGTCACAGCCAATGAGCTGTAGGCTATATGTTCGGCTACAGTTATATAAACCAATTAAGACCTGGACCAGTGATACGGTTCGCGAATAATTTACCCACAGGTAAGATCATCAGTTATTGAGCTTCACAGTGTGCGGTACAGACTAAAAGTTACTTACACGTGCGTAACGTATACAACTGTGTGCACTAAGGCGTGAATGGGTTAACCATCCTGTGCGCAGTTGTGCGCGCACTGATAACACAGCTCAATACCGCGCGGTGCCACGTATCTCCAGTTCCTGTAGGGCTTGTTACTGGAGAACTCGGAGGGCTTAACTCGTGAGGCGACGGTGGTTTACTTGAGGAAGGGGAACCGCCTCATGTCGCCATCGCGGTTCGCCGGCAGCTCGACGCGCACTTCCCGAGTATGAGGCTGCGTACCACTGTTATCACGCTCACCTGACGCCTGGCTCTGGGGCCACATCAGACCGATGGCGTATGCCGCGCCACTTGACACGAGGGACGAGGTCGTCACGCGGATAGGGAGAGTGGGTTTGACACCACCAATGCCACGCCGGAAGCTCTCTGAACGGGTGCATCGCAACGTGCTTCAGCGCTGCGCTGTGCGAGTGCGACCAACGGCGGTCGACACTTTGAACAGACGCTGTGAACCCCACGCCTTCTGCCCAAATGTGTGAATAAACTGTCGCTTCATTGCACTGCTGTTGCCTAATTATTGTGGTTGCATACCCGCCCCTGTTTATTGCCACTGCCATTGGAGGGTAAACTATAGATGTTAGACAATTTGTTCATTGATAAAACATGCTCAANCCCTGTTTATTGCCACTGCCATTGGAGGGTAAACTATAGATGTTAGACAATTTGTTCATTGATAAAACATGCTCAGTATGTGCTCATCTACATCACTCGGGTGTTTATTACCGTTTACTCGAGTACGCCCGGTGTATCACTTAATTACATACAAGTAAGTTCAAACGTCAGAATCACAGACATTAAACGATGTTCAAACGGTACAATTTCTTTTTTTTTTCTTCTGAATCTGTGTATAACTTAGTCCATATTTTCCAATCCGGGAATGGCGAAAAAAAGAAAAGCAGTATCTTTATTGTCCTGTGTGCTGTGTGGCTACAATTTGCTCTCCCAATTCGAAGATTCGTTTCACTTGTGTATGACAGAAACTCTCGGGGGATGACAAACTTATTGGCGAAATAGCCAAAATTAATTATTAAATTTAGGTTGTGTGNCCCTGTTTATTGCCACTGCCATTGGAGGGTAAACTATAGATGTTAGACAATTTGTTCATTGATAAAACATGCTCAATATGTGCTCATCTACATCACTCGGGTGTTTATTACCGTTTACTCGAGTACGCCCGGTGTATCACTTAATTACATACAAGTAAGTTCAAACGTCAGAATCACAGACATTAAACGATGTTCAAACGGTACAATTTCTTTTTTTTCTTCTTCTGAATCTGTGTATAACTTAGTCCATATTTTCCAATCCGGGAATGGCGAAAAAAAGAAAAGCAGTATCTTTATTGTCCTGTGTGCTGTGTGGCTACAATTGGCTCTCCCAATTCGAAGATTCGTTTCACTTGTTTATGACAGAAACTCTCGGGGGATGACAAACTTATTGGCGAAATAGCCAAAATTAATTNGGGGGGGGGGGGCATGGTCCACTTGGTCCATCCCGTAGGCACGCCTATGAAGGAGACCATCTGACGCTGGGCCTCGTCACACTGTAAAAAAAATTCTGATAAACTTCCTAAACTGTAATGGAAGTTTTTAAACCTATAAAATGCACAGAAATAATATCGCACATCAAGCTGCAGGTATAGGAATGTTTAGCGTCGCTACGATACAAAGTTGGGAACTTCCCTACGCATTTGACTGTTTCCTGAGCAAATGTAGGAACGCTATAATGAATGTGTAGGGGAAACATTTACCATTCCCGCTTTCTCACTAAGCGTATACACTGGTATGGTAAATTTACGAATAATTTATTACAGCGTATGCATAGTCCATTCAGGTTACTTCAAACTTTTCTGAAGCCCTGCTAAAGTTCTATAAAATTACACGAAAGGGACAACGCACAGCATTCGTACGCACTTAGTGAAATAATATTTTATAGGGAACTATTTCTTACTAGGCACTACCAACACCCCTAGTTTCTCACTGTTTGTATGGATATTAATTATAAATTAAATATAATTTATAAATAAAAAAATTCCAAAATTGACTAAAACTAAGGAATTTTTATGTTCTTTTAAGTTAACGGAAGTATAAAATACTTGTTATACATAACGTAATTAGAAAACAACAGAACACGGCCTACATGGGGTTAATTTTCAAAGGTTTGATTCTATAAGTGCGAAGAAACCGCGAATATACCGTACAGCACCGGCCAAGTATAACCTTCTTGTGCCCTATGTACACACCTATGTGTACTCGATCTGAATGCGTTGGTAACATGTAAAAAAAAAAAAAAAAAATTAAAATTGGCGGAGGTTAAAAATAAATACGCGCATGTCCTGGAAGGTGGTGTTATCATAAAAAACACCTCGTAAATTAGCTAGAAAAGAAAATTTTGTACCACTGGGATTTTCTAGTTACTAGTCTGCTCACTACCTAGGAGATAGTATGGGATGAAAATACAGTGGAACCTCTAAGCATTGAAGCCAGATGGATTGAAAGTCCGCATCCATGTAACATATTCTGTGGTACCATTTTTTATATATCTGTATTTCAAGACCACATTCATTGAAAGTCCACGTGTATTGAAATATTTTGTCAGTGCCTTCAGAAAAAATGACTAGAGAATCCACTGTACACACAGTCTGTACATACTAATTGGTGATTTCAATCTGCAGAATTATTTTACTGAATCTTCAGTAAATGAGCTGTTATTTACTGGAGAACTACAGTAGCTGCGCCCCGCGGTTTCAGCCGCGTGGACAATGATCACAAGCTGTGGATGATGATGAGAACGTATTTTAAACTGGGCAAATTACTCTCCTCCATCCTCCATCTATATCTCAGTCGACGTCATGCCAGTTGATGAGATACTTACTTCCCCGTGGAGTTTCTGAACTCTTGGAAATGTCAGTCATTTCCTCAGTAATACCTACGTATTTATACCACGCATCCCCATAAGTCCAAAGCGACAAAGCCAAAGTCAAAAAATTAATAGAATCGGAAATTTGAAACTAAAACAACGAAACAAACCAAAACACAAACGACAAAATCAAGTCCTTTGAGAAAAGCATAGTCAAAAGAGAAAACGCCGAAGAGAAAACGAAGCGAAATAACAAATTTCTTATGCGAAGGTCCCTGCCATGTCAAGAATGAAATGATTGCAATGTTCAACTTTTAACTCGCCAATGAAATGCTTGTGTTTTAAGGGTAGTCAGCGCTATTTAGTTTCATACCAGACAGCTAGGTGTATGTTGGTATTACACGTTCCCAGCCGTTGCAGAATTACGTTTTGTTGTTATTCCACAGGAACCGTACAATTTTCCGGTATATAAAGTATCCTATGTCCTATTTCAGGACCTAAAGTACCTACATACCTAATTTCATCAAAATCCGTTCAGCCGTTATGGTGCTGAGTGGTAACAAACATACACACACACACACACACACAGACAGACTTTCGCATTTACAATATTAGTAGGATAGGATGAGTTGAATGCACTAAAATTTCACTGCCAGGTCAGCGTAATTCACTTAGGAATCAGCAGAAATCACTCTTTCCTTAGTGAATACCACAAAATAAAATGATAGGAGAATTTTACTGATTAAAATAAAGTAGTTTCAACAGACCTGCAGTCAGATTGACTGATTTGGAGCAATTTTAACTGTTAGAATTTTAAAATGTGCAGAATACCACGATAGACTTGACGAATGTTTTTTTTTTGTAACGCGCAGACTGTCACAGAGAACAACCTTCACATGCAACCAACAACAGGTAGTGCAAAACGTTTTGTCGAGAAGTGTATTTTATTGGACACCACGACAATGAGTGTTGGAAAAAGGGTAGGGGATACAAGGTGGCCCGTTGAGAGGGGGGGGGGGAATCTGGGGGGAAACCCTTAGGGTTGCCAACTGTCTCGCATTGCACGGGATTTCCCATATGCTGGGGTTGAAAGAATTACCCTGTATGGACATGCGACGGGACGCCATATATCCCGTATCTCAGACTACTTCTAAAATGAACATAATATTAATAAACAGAGTGTCAGTAATTTACCACTTCCGCCATTGCAGGTACGCTTACTCTGATGCTCTTACCCAATGTCCACTGGTAGTTAGTTACAACTGACGCCAGCAGGTGGCATTCGTCAACAAGTGTATTCGTGTACGTAGCGCTTGCTGAGGTGTGCACAATATATTTTATTCGGTGTGTGTTGGTGTCGTCTGTTTTAAAGTCGATTAAATAAGTAATTCAAATCACAATGAATTTTACATCTGTTACAAATAATATTTTGTTGTTTTATATTGTTACATGACGCCAGAGGGGTGTATCCAAGTTCGTGGGGGATGGAAGTCTTAACAAAAATAAAATATATTTTTAATTTATTCACACAGCTGTTATTTACAACATTTAACTATTTATCCCCACTATTACTCTCGCCACTCTCAGCGAGAGCAATGATTAATGTGTAGGTATCTCAATTCTAATCAAATTCCTTATCGATGTCTCTATATTTGTTACAGTCACTTAATTCACACTCCTTATTTAAACATATTCAATATGTATATTGCCATCAATCCAAATGTATTGCACTCACGCATCCAGTTCAACAGTTCCGCTGTCAGTCTCACTCTCCACTGTACCGATGCTCGCAGTCCACAGACTTCACTCCAGCTGGACGCTCTTGTCGCACTCGACGCTCTGCTGACTCGCTGTCTTCGTAGACTTGTCGCGCAATGTCACACAATCCCCCAAACTCTCAACTATCGGCTCGGAGGCCCATGGTAGCTTAAGTATCCTCCAGATCGAACCAGCAAGACGCTGGCGCGATCTGGAGGATCACACCCCGAGTCCGGCTGAGAGGCGAGGGCGATGAACCAGAACATTCTTTCACAGGTAACCGCAGAAATTCAATCCGCTGAAGGTCAGGATCGCGGGAGTAGCTACAGGCTTATCGCGGTGGCACACGGCGGCTTGCCTTTGTGAATCGCCGCCCGCTTCTTGCATAACCCATCTGAAATTGTCACACTGTTTCCTCGCTCCAGCGGGATGGAGCGAGGGAAGTGATGCAAGGCAGCAACGCGTAACAATATGTTCAAAGAATATGTAGACGTGTGTAATACTGAGTACCCATAATACAAATAATATTTTTAAAAATTTGTTATTACATATTATAACTGATCGTTTCATTGGGGCCAGATGTGTGTAGAGTCGTTGGAAATGTCCCTTGCGGTAAGTCTGCAGGTTGGTAACCCCAGAAGCCCCTGATTCTTGTATCTTCCCTACTTGGCGTGGAACAGCTTCAAGTCGCCTAGTCACCGTGGGTGGACCAAGACGCCACAACCAGTGGAACGCGCCGTAGCTCTCATTTCATTAGCGTGTGTAGCGTAGCGTGAGTCGGAGGGGAGTCTGAGTGAATCATCTGGACGCAAGCACGGCGGGCAGTCGAGCGCGGACGTTAATCTCTGGTCGCAGTTAAGATTGAAACACCCCTCCGTCTCCTCCTCTGTTGGCGGTGATCTCATGCGCCTCGCCGAATGCTAATTGAACTTCCCGGCTGGCCCCAGGACCCCCTTCAACCTCAAACCCGGGCTCGCTGTTGCAAAATGCTATCTATGTGATCTTGCTAACTACACTGGTTAACAAAACGTGTTATAAGGTGATGCGTGTCGCGATATTGCTGACACTGTTAGTACAATTTAACACTCCACTGCACTCGTTAGTATTCCCAATTTCAAGCATCATAAAAACTTGTATAAGCATACTACAGAGCAAATCAAAGTAGGGAAAGCAAAATTGACATATTTAATGCAAGCAGAGGATGGAAACGTCAAGCACCTCCACCAATGTTACCGCCTTAGTTCATGCAACCTCAGACAGTACGAGTTAAGGTGAAGCACTGCTTTGCATTGAAGGGTTGGTCAGAAAGATCAAAAGACTCAAAATGCTGAGGTCACGCTATCACTTTAATTTACAATAAAATGCTTCAACAATGATCTCGTGAAAGGCTATCCAAGTCCAGTACACAATTAACTTTTTTCAGCTAATATTCTGACTGACTGACAATGATGAAGAAGGGTTTGCAACCAAGCTACTAATAAAACCCCAAATCACACACTCGACGAACTCAGCTCTTACCACTGTATTATTTATGCAGATTTCTACCGTGAAAAGCCGTTAAGGATTCGTTTTCCTATTGGAGTTGACAGGGCCTGGCACCTCGCGGAGGGCCACCTCGCGGTAATATGGGTTGCTGCAGGAGGAACTTAGGAAGGGCCAGCAGCAGGAGGGAGTGTGAAGGGCCGAGGGCAGGGTGAGAAGTGCGTGCAAGGGCGCCCACGTGCTAGCCGGCCAGCCAGTCTAGCGGTGTCCCGCGGCACAGATCGATACCAACGTCCGGCCAGCGTCGCGNAGTGACGCAGGGTGCTCGGTTAGACGACATACAGCCGTTCCCTCCCTCTCCCTGCGCTGATGGGAACCTTTAAGGCGCAAGTCAAAGTTCACACCCCGACACCGCAGCTGTACTCCATTCATGGTTACGTCCGGGGTCGCGGTGGTGTAGTGGTTATACTACTTGCCTCCCACATACGAGCACCGTGTTCGATTCCCGGCGGCGTCGCTCCGGGGTTGTCGCACGTGGGATTCGTGCCGAACGATGCCGCTGGTCAGCAGGTTTGCTTGGGGATCTCCCGTTTCCCCTGCCCTTGCATTCCGGC
Source organism: Clitarchus hookeri (assembly GCA_002778355.1). Classification (NCBI taxonomy): domain Eukaryota; kingdom Metazoa; phylum Arthropoda; class Insecta; order Phasmatodea; family Phasmatidae; genus Clitarchus; species Clitarchus hookeri. The sequence goes on from NQII01007207.1 coordinate 64,182, forward strand.
GCTACTCCACACCCAACCCGCTTTACCCTCATTGGCTCTCTAGACCTCGCTGTTAAGAGCCGCCCAAATTTCTTTAATCATTCTCTCACTCATTCGAAGACTCTCTCACAGAAAACAGATTTACCATTCTTAAGACAGTAAAATTTTAATAAACGTACGAATGTAGTTCTTCAGCTATTATTGTAGTAAATTGTCTGCACTTTTGACGGACATATTGTTGTATCTAGGCAGCTGCCTANGTAGTTCTTCAGCTATTATTGTAGTAAATTGTCTGCACTTTTGACGGACATATTGTTGTATCTAGGCAGCTGCCTACCTTTGACAAGAGGGGAATGCACCTTGACGGTAACCACACAATAACTGTTTACTTACATGTAAATATGAAGAATCTTAAAATTTCTAAATTAATAAGTTTTACACCTAAAAAAAAAGCTAAACTAAAGATTTTGTATCAATTGGTTTCTCAAAAAGTTAAATTGAGCTTTAAAATAGCTAAATNAAAAAAAAAGCTAAACTAAAGATTTTGTATCAATTGGTTTCTCAAAAAGTTAAATTGAGCTTTAAAATAGCTAAATTGGCAACACTACTTGTTAGGTTTCGGTATGCTGTGTGCATGCCTGCATGTTTTCTCCCGTTATTGCATGTAGATGCCTATTTTTCATGGGAATTCTGCTTGTCTAATATTGAACATCCCTGCTTTTTTCCGCAAACAGCTCACATGAGGAAAGTAAAAAAAAGTAGTATCCCATGTCGCTGATAAAGCTTGGAATCAGTTTCACTGCAAGTTTGTCAGTGGTTTCGTGAGTCACTGATCCGTTAGTCATGTCTTAGTCATGTAAAACGATAACGCAACAGTGTCCTTTACACATAACATGCGGAATTGTAAATAATCAAAATGTTCGCAATGCACATAATAAATATTATGTCACAAAAACTTTGAGATATAGCAGTATCAATAAGCTTTTTTTAATCGGTATATAATGGTTTTTTCTTTTAGAAATAAATATGTTTTACGTTAATAAGTGGTGTCCCATGGCTTAGCGGGCAACATAACGATATAAAATCAAAATGTCCCGTATTAAGATCAATTTTTTTTTTAATTTGATAAGGTGGACAGGTCCCTTGATAAACATTTAGGGCAAATAAAGGCAACGAAACATACAAACACAAAAACATAAATTTTCCTTTTCGCAGTCACCGAACGATTATAATTTCAACATTTTGTCTATTAAATCTGTTAATCTGTTTCCGTGGCTCTTTCAATACGCGCTCACTGAATTCTTAAAGAGGGTAGGAGTAAGTACGCACAGCGGAAAATCGTGAAAATCTGCGTTAACACATCTGATACTACTCAGCAACAGCTNAGGGTAGGAGTAAGTACGCACAGCGGAAAATCGTGAAAATCTGCGTTAACACATCTGATACTACTCAGCAACAGCTTTCTCCCTTTCTGGTCCGGATGACGCATTTTAACGCGGCCTGTTAGCAGACAAATCACAAATGTTTAGTGCCCGTGTCTCAGAACCCTCGTTGGACCAGTGAAATGAGGCAACACCTTCACACCCAGACGAGAGCGGATAACAAAATACAAACGTCAGAAATGTATACACATAGCAAAAATTTNGGCAACACCTTCACACCCAGACGAGAGCGGATAACAAAATACAAACGTCAGAAATGTATACACATAGCAAAAATTTGTTGTACGGATTACAAACCATTCTTGTTACACTACAAGTAAAATATTGTGTTTCCACAACACATTATTTTACGAATTATAAAAGATTGTTTACACTCATCCAAGTTATATTAAACCTGAAGTATACGCTTGTTAAAATTCACTATTAGTTTTACACATTCCTNTGTTTACACTCATCCAAGTTATATTAAACCTGAAGTATACGCTTGTTAAAATTCACTATTAGTTTTACACATTCCTCTGTGTTGTAAAATTTGCTCTAATTCAGCTGTAGTGTTTCAAAAACAATCTTGGTAACTACCTCCCATACAACTATTTGTAAAAAACTTACAGTGTATAGTACACTGGAAGGCAAACAGTATATAAATCACGGTCTCAAGCAATTAGTGAAATTGANAAAAAACTTACAGTGTATAGTACACTGGAAGGCAAACAGTATATAAATCACGGTCTCAAGCAATTAGTGAAATTGAACACCGGAGTGCTGAGATATAGCGGCCATTTAGCCCCAAGTTTCTTCGCTTCGATTGGTATATTTGTAATGTAATAACCATAAACATATGTAAATAATATTTCCCACAAGAGATTGAACGTGACTAATATACAAGGGCTACTGCAACCCTCAGACACATTAATGCAGTTACGTTCTTATTTTTAATAAGTAATTTCTCACTATTGGCACTTCACGCGTCACGTTACGTTTATCACCATCATCACAACACAAACGTAGATGCGACAAAAGAAAAACGGATAGTTTGATGTGTTCGCTGCTAGCACTGCCAAGCTGGGCCAGTGGCGAAGGAAGGAACTAAAACCAGTGCACTGTCGCTCTATTAGCTCCCTGCCGAGACAAGAGGTTGGATCCCTGTGGGACCTCAATTCAACCCACTAAGGGTTCCTTGACGCGGCCGGATGTCGTGCTGGCCACAGCTCGTCAATCAATTAACAGATCATTTTCAAACTCTGTAAGTCAACTTCATACACGAACTCGGGGTAAGCTTGTTATCCAGCACAATCCGTACTTGTATTTCAAAACGACTGCCATTCAAAATGTTAAAAATATGTATCACTAGCAGAACTGCCCGGTTTTGCCCGGGTATAATAGGAAAACCTGTGATATCTTCTAAGATATTCATTTAAATTATATGGCGTAAAGGACAAATTTGATCTTAACTAAATGCTTCAGGTAACTAAGATATTTAATTGAATAAGGATTAAGACTATGTCGGTCAAAACGGCTTCGCAAGTGAACCATTATTTTTGATCAAACTTTGAAAGACAAAAATGGTTGCTGTGGGTCATCCTTAAAAGATAATCATATGCTATCACGGACTTTTCTGTAGACTTTTTTGAGAGCTACAATTCTGTAGTTCATTAATTTGATGTATATTTTATGGTTTAGTCAGCGCAAGCCATTTAAGCACCTGAAAAGCGGTTTTTTACGACAAACGTCGACATTTCTCTACTATCCTTACATTAAATATAAATGTATTGAAAACCAAAACCTTCCTCAAGAAATTCTTTAAATGATGTTGAAAACCGCATCAAAATCCATAAAGTAGTTTAGAAGTACTAAGCGAATACACAGACAGACGCGGATAAGCGACTTTGTTTTATACTATTTAGAGATTAGAGATTGCACTGGCAATAGCAAATGAATTCTGATGCCCCAGGGGTAAAGCTTCTATTCAACGAACCATTTTAGATAATAGCAGACAGTTAACCTCCAACCGCTCTTCGCTCGTGGCGAAGAAAACTCGTTTATGCTACTAGACATGGAAAATAAACCGCAAACGAGAATGTAAATCCAATTCAATACAAAATGAGTTCGAACACTNCGAGAATGTAAATCCAATTCAATACAAAATGAGTTCGAACACTCTGTATTTGTGCCAAACAAACCAATCATTGCATAAGAGCAGTTTATCACTCCGGATTTTCTTAATGCGGACCTCCGTGTGATAACTATATGAAAATATATCTTACGGCGCAACGTGTTTTGCGTTCGATCCTAGTAAAATTATTAATTATTAATCTTTGAGCAGTTAATAAGCATCAAGTTACATTAATTAAAATTTTTAAGAATGGGTCCCTCCGATTAGCCCACCGACATAAAATGAAAACGTAACATAATAATCATAATAATAACATTAATAATTCGGGACAGCCTAAAAAATGTTTACTGTGTGGGTTTATTGGGACCGTGACCTCACCCCATTACTCTAAATCTACATAACAAGTGCTCTCAAGATCTCGATGTTAAGAGCCACCAAAATCTCTGCAATATCCCTCTCTACATAAAAAAGTGTAAAAGGAAACCAATATTTATTTTAGTTAATCATTTTAACTCTTCTTCATTAGCAAGATATTAATACCAACAAAAGTTCAATCCCCCTCCTCCCTTTCCTTAACACCGTCAACATAAGAAACACCTTGATATGCTGTTATGTCACTGATTGAAAGTTTCTAAACCCAGTACATAAACAACATACACAACAAGTTATGTGGAATAAAGCAACACGAGACAGTTCATAAAAGGCGTCCGAATAATGGTGGTTTCACTGGAATTAATTCCGGATGTTGTGACTGTGCTATCAGGTCTCGCGCCCGCCGAGAAAAATAAAATTCAGGTATAAACTAAAAACAAGACAGTTTATTATGATGCACAGCAGCAACTCTGCACGGCCAGGGGCGTCCACACGGCTGAAGTTATGCTTGCCTTCCGACTTCTCAGCAGCTCTGCACGGCCAGGGGCGTCCACACGGCTGAAGTTATGCTTGCCTTCCGACTTCTCAGCAACTCTGCACGGCCAGGGACGTCCACACGGCTGAAGTTATACTTGCCTTCCGACTTCTTACTGCGGGGAAAAAGAACTATCTGTGCCTTGCCTTTGAACCGGGAGGTGTTTATTCATACGAAGGCAACTGACAACGCGTACATAGGTGAGCGTAGACATTCCTTTGAAGGAAAAAAAAAAGGGAGGGGGGATATTTGCTTTGAGTTAGGTTGTGGTTTAATGATATTAAAAATGCGCAACGATGTAATTTGCTTCTTCTCTATTTTAAGTGTTCAGTTATTTATTGAGTGCAAATAAAAATATTTGTGTAAAGTGTTAGGTTTTGGTTAAATTTTCAAACAAACTGAATCTAATGTTGGTCTAACCTTACCTTACCCTTCCTAACATAGCCTAACCTGAAATTAGAACAAATACATGCATGTGCTTTTATATACACACAAACTTGTGCACACAAAAAAAATCAATGATTCATAATTTTGAGGTTACTGCTACACAAACAGTAGAAACAGCACACAAACTGTCACGCTGTTCTGCTTCACTGAGAATGTTATAACTGAAGAAGATGGGGAAGTCAATGCTTCATGACGTAGTTACAGTGATCCTGAGTTCCACNCACTGAGAATGTTATAACTGAAGAAGATGGGGAAGTCAATGCTTCATGACGTAGTTACAGTGATCCTGAGTTCCACAGCGTCATCTACGAAGAGTTCGCAGTCGAGCTACATATGTATAACTAGCATCCCTATTGCTGTAAACAGAAGCTCAGTAATGAGAAGAAAAGGGGGGGGGGGAGGTTGAAAGTCCAAGACCGGTGAAGAGAGAAGAGCAGTAACTTTACTGCCCCAGTGATTTCTGGCTAAAATTCGCACACCGATGTAAAAAGTTGGTTGTAATTGTTTATGACATCGACACAAGGACGATACAAATGTAATGGCGAAATAACAACATGGTATGGCTACATTAGGGCGGGTGGCGTAATGTCACACCTGGCCCATCCTGTAGGCAAGCCTGTGTCTGACTCTCATTCTGAAGGTCGTGGGTTCGATGACGGCCAAATGCATTGGGAATTATTTTTCCAGCACGCGCCTTTATCGTCTCCATGCCAGAAAAATACTAGTCCAGTTCTATAAAATGACCTTTAACAANGCAGTAACTTTACTGCCCTGTGATTTCTGGCTAAAATTCGCACACCCATGTTAAAAAGTTGGTTGTAATTGTTTATGACATCGACACAAGGATGATACAAATATAATGGCGAAATTACAATATGGTATGGCTACATTAGGGCGGGTGGCGTAATGTCACACCTGGCCCATCCTGTAGGCAAGCCTGTGTCTGACTCTCATTCTGAATGTCGTGGGTTCGATGACGGCCAAATGCACTGGGAATGATTTTTCCAGCACGCGCCTTTATCGTCTCCATGCCAGAAAAATACTAGTCCAGTTCTATAAAATGACCTTTAACAATTCGTTAACCGCTGGTGCGTGTGGTGTGTATGCATATGTGTGTACACACACACGTCAAAATCGGGCCTGGTGCCCTGCGAAAAATTTGATCAAGTTTTAGCTTGGTGATGAAATATGGATTTATAGGAAGATGGTTGGTTCAGTTGGAGATTTGCATATTCTCGGTCATGTAGAGCTTTTGTATAAGCGTGAATGGCAATAAAGTTTGTTTTGTTGTAATCGGTTCAGTGGTTGTTGTTTTGTTGTAACATAACCTCATTTCCAATATGTGCGGCAAGCCACCTAGTATTACCGTTGGTTGCCACGTTCATTCATTTCCCCGTAAGAAATAACATTGTAGATAAGAGGTTTTAACCTGGGGTTCTCATCTCTTGTTTACTTCCCGCTACAGTTCTTATCTTTTCGCTCGTGTTATCTATAGAATTTTTTTGTCAGTTGCATGTCTGTGCAGGAGTGGTGTAACTCTCATTAATGCCTTAATACCAGGTACAAGTAATCGTGCTGGCCGCGCTGTTTACTGTTAATTGAGCACTTTTAAAAGCCCTGCTTGGGATGTACTTCTCATCACATATCCTCTCTTTACATGTAATATTAACATTACCATGCACTTCTTCACTTTATTCATGCGTCATCCACGTGAAACCATGGAAATTCTACGGTAGTAAATTTGTTGATTGTGTGCAAATTCGAGAGCTTATGTGCAGTACCACACATTTACACAGTACGCCCGCCAGTCTCACTCTCCACTGTGCCCATGCTCGCAGTCCGCAGGTTTCACTCTCGCTGGTCACTGTCGTCGCCGCCACTCATTGATTAACGCCGTATAAGGCTCCAGACTCCAGACTCCAATCTGTCTACTCGGAGGACCGCCGCGGCCTATATAGGCCAGCTGGCCCGATCCAGAAGGTTCCCCGCACCCCGAGTTGCGCCGAGAGAGGCGAGGGTGATGACCAGAACATTCTAGCAACGATAACCTCAGCCGTTCAATCCTATCGAGAACAAGAAATGGCACGAGTCCCGATAGGCTTATAGCGGGATGCACGGCGCCTCCTTTTCTTGGTGAATCTCCCCGCATTTCTCAGGTTACCAGTGATACCCTTGAAAAACCGTGCTTCGCTCGGACAAACGGGACGGGGAAAATAAAGCTACGTAGAGCGGCAACATGTAACAGTACTTGCTCAATACAACCATCAAGTTTTATAACAATTTTTTTTTATAAATTTGCTTTCAACTTAACTGAGGAACCTGCTAACTATTGTGTTCAGCATTTTTTCAAAGGTTGATTTCAGAAGCGCTTACTTTTCCGTGAACGCCCTTTACTTTGCAACTAGAAAGCCGCAAGTGATCCCAGGGGCGTACGTCGTGTCCTCACGTACAGGCAGTCATTGAAGTCACGCGATCTTCGCTCCTCGCTGGGGTTCCCTTGATCTAATCGCGAAATCGACAACTTATGGAACAACACCACGCCATTCGTGCAAATGAGGACTTGTTGCCAACACTTATACAGAATATTCCACCACGCCACACGTGGAAATTCATACCTTGAATAACGACAATACCATTACATTTTATTTAGCTTAAAATAATAATGTAACATAATACCGACATGTTTTAAACACGTTTCGATTTTCTGAAATACACATGCTATGATCCAACCGTCAATAGATTTCTTAATAAAAAAAAAAAAAATCAGCAATTTTCTAATTTTAAAATGTTTGGAATATCGCAGATAAATGTAAAGACACTTAATTTTAATAATTAAGCAGATTTCGAAAAAAAAGATATATAAAAAAACTAGGATTTAAGTGCACTGGTTAGAAACGCCTCTTTCCCGCTAGGAGATTTGTAAGTTTTCATGGTGGCAACTTATGCAGAACATTTTGGAAGATTTCAAAGCTATGCCACTAATTCATGGTTAGCGGTTATACAAATATATTTGCGCGAAACATTTACAAGATTATAACATACACACATTTTAATTAACATTTTGAAGACTCCCGTGGGTATTACATGTTTTTCCTTTTTGAAAACTGCCCACTACATTTACTTATTAGTATTTATTAGTTTGTACACAGCAAGAGTCAGCTCTTGGCCGTTTTACAACTTGAAACATTAAGTTTTACTGTTAATGTAACCTAACATAATAACAAAGTGATAAATACGGATTCGTTTTACAGCAGTACCAACGCTATTTCTAAAATTAGCAAAATAAGTGACTTACACTAAAAAATATTAGCGTTAATTAAAAATATAATCATGATAAATGAAATTGGCAAGAATACTTTTACAGCCAGTACCATTATTTTACTTATCAAAATATATATATAATGCTTAGACACCATAAATATAAAAAAATCTTTCATTAATTTATATTATTGTTACGCGCTCGCCGCTTTGTACCGCGCAAGCGAGTCCTTCATGGACAAAGTAGTTAGATGATTTATTGTCGCGCGTGCGCTATCAGTTGCAACCGGAAACGCAGCAACTTTTCACAACCGAATGTTTACAAAGCGTGCATGTTACGCCTATCAGGGCGCGTGCCACTCCCGACCTTGGTTATCGGGTGTCTTTCAGACTTCTGAAGAATGCTCTGGATTACTGACCTTGTTTCTCTCAGCTAGACTTAGGGTGCGACGAACCTTCCAGGTCAAGGCCAGCGGCTATAAAAGACGCGTCGGACCTCCGAGCCGGCAGTTGTTGAATGGATAAGTTTCAACGATAAACGACTAGCGAGAAGTGAAGCGCGCGGCGAGAGAAGTGACCAGCAGGAGGAAAATCTGCGACTGCGAACATCAGAGCAGTGAAGAGTACGACTGCAGGCTGGACTATTGTACTTGATGCGTGAGTGAAAGACATCACAGATGGTGGCAACAGACAGACTGAACGTGTGTTAATGAAGAGTATGCTTTAATTGACAATAACCAAACAGAGACATAAAGGATGTTAACTAGAGTTGAAATAGACTTTAAATATTGCGCTCACTGTGAAATAAAAAGAGTAATAGTGTATATAGATAATTTAATGCTGTAAATAATAGCTGCGTGAATAAATTAAACACAAAATTTAGTTATTTTCTTCTTATTAAGATCTGCATCCCTCACGAACTCAGATACA
>NQII01007207.1:78075-97778 GCA_002778355.1 Clitarchus hookeri
AAGTGTTATCTACAAGAAGAAATATTTTTATTCGGCATTTGTTGTCGTAATATGCCTCCTGTTCCGAGTAATTTACAATTGGGGAGAAGGATATAAATTAAAATGCTTCTTGCGTTTTTTAATGTAAATAATTCTTCCAGAGCTATTAGCTACTGAACTGTTGGTAGGCTCATCGAAAGTATTATTCATAAACGAGAATAAAATTCCAGGAATAACTTCTTTACGACAACTGTAATTTTAGGAGACTAAAAACGTAATTGGTGTTTATCATAATCACATGGGTAGAACATTAATTTCGAGTTCGGAATTGGGTACACGTACGTACTTTTCCGATAACAGCTTATTTAACCTAGCTTCTCTATCTCCCTACTGTGTCTGCTATGCAATTAGGCCGGTATTTTACTCCCATTACTTTCAGAAGCCATGTTTTCGGAATGGCAAGTTTTGCTGACCGAATACCCGCCGCATCTCGCGACTTACAACATCGCGTCGGTAGCTCGTTCAAGTCCCTAGTTGCTGGTTGAGTTGCCAACACATTCCGGGTTTAATTTTCGTCTTCATTATTTCGGACATGCCCCAAGCAGCTACTCGATGGTCAAACTTTGTTTGAGGCGATTTAGCTATTTTCTTGGGTTTGTCGGCAAGAATAGAATAGGCTGAATGCCTGTCTTCCAACTTGTTACTGGTTGCATACGCGAATTCATGTTCCTCGAATGCGTTATCAAGTTCATACACACCAACATTATGCAGGCTTTGTTCCCAGTTCAAATAACTTGTGTCCAGGAATATGAGATTCGAAAAGGAAGGTTATTTATAAGCCTGTTGACCAAGCCTCGGCCACTCTTGGCCTTACCTCTATGAGGCATAACAACGTAAAGATTGAAAATTATATAAAAGCAATCATGTATAAACTTTTTGAATCAGTATAATTNAACAACGTAAAGATTGAAAATTATATAAAAGCAATCATGTATAAACTTTTTGAATCAGTATAATTCTAGACTCCGAACAGTATGGACGTAAAGTACTAATGATGCATCTCAGCTGTCGCTTCTGTGGTAAAGCATTCACAGCTTTGTGTAATTTGCAACGACATCATTGAACTATCTGCAGAATGAAAAATTCAAGTATGGCATTTCAGTGCAAACTCTGCTGGAGGCAGTTTACNAGGAATAACTTCTTTACGACAACTGTAATTTTAGGAGACTAAAAACGTAATTGGTGTTTATCATAATCACATGGGCAGGACATTAATTTCGAGTTCGGAATTGGGTACACGTACGTACTTTTCCGATAACAGCTTATTTAACCTAGCTTCTCTACCTCCCTACTGAGTCTGCTATGCAATTAGGCCGGGATTTTACTCCCATTACTTTCAGAAGCCATGTTTTTGGAATGACAAGTTTTGCTGACCGAATACCCGCCGCATCTCGCGACTTTCAACATCGCGTCGGTAGCTCGTTCAAGTCCCTAGTTGCTGGTTGAGTTGCCAACACATTCCGGGTTTAATTTTCGTCTTCATTATTTAGGACATGCCCCAAGCAGCTACTCGATGGTCAAACTTTTTTTGAGGCGATTTAGCTATTTTTATTGGCTCTGTCGGCAAGAATAGAATAGGCTGAATGCCTGTCTTCCAACTTGTTACTGGTTTCATACGCGAATTCGTGTTCCTCGCATGCGTCAACAAGTTCATACGCACCAACGTCACCAAGTGCGAAACATTATGCAAGCTTTGTTCCCAGTTCAAATAACTTGTATCCAGGAATATGAGCTTCGAAAAGGAAGGTTATTTATAAGCCTGTTGACCAAGCCTCGGCCACTCTTGGCCTTACCTCTATGAGGCATTACAACGTAAAGATTGAAAATTATATAAAAGCAATCATGTATAAACTTTTTGAATCAGTATAATTCTAGACTCCGAACAGTATGGACGTAAAGTACTAATGATGCATCTCAGCTGTCGCTTCTGTGATAAAGCATTCACAGCTTTGTGTAATTTGCAATGACATCATTGAACTATCTGCAGAATGAAAAATTCAAGTATGGCATTTCAGTGCAAACTCTGCTGGAGGCAGTTTACTCAAAGTGATATTTTGAAGACACATTAAAAATTTGGTGACACTGATTGTACTGATGTAATCACATTATCATGCTTTGCAATTGTCTCCGCAGCATTTGACTCAGAACGCTCCACATTTGACTCCGCATACTCCATATTTGACTTCGAATGCTCCATATTTAACTACGCATGCTCCATATTTGACTCCGCATGCTCCATATTTTACTCCGCATGCTCCATATTTTACTCCGCATGCTCCATATTTTACTCCGCATGCTCCATATTTTACTCCACACGCTCCGAAATATAGTAGTGATATACATATTCTCAAGCAAGAATACTAATACATATTCATGCAGAGGAAGAAGACATCTCCTACGAATCAAGAAATTGAAGCTTATTTCCGAGTACAGTGCGATGCATCGTAACTGGCCCTTCAAACTGTGGAAATACATGCGTGATGCGAAGTTTGCTGGAGGAACTCAATGGTCTTCGGTTTGAGAATGTGTACTTATGCTCTAAATGTCGACCACAGCCAAAGTATTAGCACCTCGCTCAGATTCTATGAGCTGTGGATATACTAGATTATTTTGCATTCAGTGAAAATGAAGTTATTGTGCCTCCGAGTGAAGCTTAACCAAACTCCATTTTTTTCGATGATATAGCATGTGAGAAATAGTCGTGCATTCAAGAATATTTCTGCATGGGCAGACATGTAGAACTGGATTCATTTTACCTTTCTCAAACTTACTCATGCATACCAAAACAATTACTACACGACAATGCAAACATGCTGGTTTTGTTTCACATTGATGATTTAAACTTACGTCGTGTTTATTCCGATCATGTTAATATAGACATGACATATGAAAATTTTAAGGAGATGTGTGAATGTTGTTGGAGTGATCCACATGGTTTCCTCGTTATAGTCAAGGTTTTCCCCTACTTAAAGGGAGGTACAAATGAGGATTTGATAAGTTCATAGTCATATGCCATTGAGGAATGAGCTATATAATTTCAAAATTTAAACATAATGGTCTGAAACGAAAGACGGAAAGCTGTTTCTCGCCCACCGATGATGGTAACTGCAGCGCCAAGGGGAAACGAATTTAAAATGTCGGCGATTCAAAGGAAGATTAAGATGCTATTAACAAGGCTGATGTCGAGACCGTGAATGCCAACTTAATTACTTTAATACAAAGTGTGCTGGAAAGAACAAGTAATGGTGTTAAAGGAAACATAAATTATATGGCCGTTAAACTGAAGATTATCACTATGGATGTGGAAAATTTGTTCTAGAAAACATCATCGGCTATATTGAAAACCTGCTGACAACTATTTCGAACTCGCAACCTCGCAAGAAGATTATATACACCTGAAAGAAAACGATTTTGTGTTCAGTATGATGCCTGACATCGCCAGTGACTTACACAAAGAGATTAAGAAAATTCGCTCAAAGTACTTACTAGCCAATCATGTCAGAATGGAATATAACATGGCTAATGATGAAGCCTTCAAACCTATTACCGAGTGACTCGACAATATGAAACCTGCTCCAACACCTTCATCGACTGTAGCAGTAAAGAACGAGTCAGACATCGAATGACCTACTGCTGTCTGCATGGAAACAAAGAAAAGAACAGATGAGTTATCGAACCCCCTTTCTTCGTAATTATTTAAGATCTTACACATCGATGTTTAAAAACAGGACACATGGCCTATAAAAGCAAAACGAAAAGTGGTACTTGGGGAATAAACAAATAATTATTTCCCTGACCAATGATGATGTGCAAGTTGGAAATGCTGCGATACGCCCGGCTATGGGACTTTATGAACTACTGTTTAAACCAAACCCTAAAGGATATTCTCGCAATGCACTGCGATTGTATAAATGTCTGCTGAAACTTATGAGCACACACTTGAAGGATAACAACCCTACCAGCAATGAATATAAGGATTAAACACACCCGAAATTTAGCATTATTTCGCAGTTGTTTGCCGATGTTGTAGATGCAGTTGGTTCCAGTCTCGATCTAAGTAAAAAAAATAGAAGATGATCGACGTCCAGAGTACATTTACTGGAATGATGTTAATGAAATTGTCAACAGAATGTATATGCTAATTACTTCTCAGCAAGCACGAAATAATTCTCACACTAATGAAATATCCTGTATTATTAAATAACTACGTGAAGACGGATATGTAGAATGAGTTGTGCAGATATTGCCAGCGAGTTACACAAGCCTGCAAGACGATTTTATCCTCACTGCAAAGTGCTGATATTTGGTTTGCGAGACTTGTATCAAGAAGGTCTGTTTGAAATGATACCTTATGCACATGTGAATAAAGGATTCAAATATCTGTTAACTGTCATTGACTGTTACATCAAGTACGCTTGGGCAGTGTCTATAAAGTCTAAAAATGCGAGAGATGTGTCAAATGCAATGAACTCTGTTTTGAAAGACAAAGGACCTCCCAAGAATTTACATACAGACCTTGAAAGAAAATTCTACAACCCTTACATTTCGTGCCTTGTGTTAAAACATAGTGTAAACCACTACTCTACACATAGTGGTATGAAGGCGAACATGGTAGAATACTTAAATCGCTCTTTGAAGAATAAATGTGATATAAATTTTAATCACAAGGAAGATACAAGTGGCTGGACACCTTACTTCACCTGGTATCGAATTACAACTGCAAAGTACATCGAACTATATGAACGAGACCTGTGGACGTCAAGGAGAACTCTGTAACCCTATTCTAGAATGAGAATAAATTAGACACTTACAGCCTAAGACAAAGTTTGGAGACTATGTCAGGATATTATGAGTGAAGGGAACATTTGCAAAATCATATACTTCAAACTGGAGCAAAGAAATATACAAGGTTGTCAAGATTCGCCATTACGAACCAAGGACCTCCTATCTCGAGGTTATGGAAGGCAGAATTATCAGAGGATATTTCTATGGCGAAGAAATTCAGGTTACCAAGTATCCACAAACATATTTGGTGGATAAAGTGTTAAGGCGAAAAGGAAATTAATTGTTGGTGCAGTGGCTTGGATTCGATTCTAGTCACGACACTTATATTCCAAAATCATATATTATTGGTAAATAATAATGCGCACTTGTGTTTCTGTGTATGAATATCAGCTATCTCTGTATATACTTTTTTCACATACCTGTATATAATACTAAATAAATAAAAAATTTTGAACATGAACTTTTTTGCTGTTGTGATTTTTCCATAAGGAAGCTGAGTGCATGTGATTCGACTGGGCCTTCCACGACCTGCTTGCGGGCTGGCATGCCAACCTGGTGCATGATGCCTCTCTCGCATAATGTGTTGTCCCCTCGCAGAGACCTGCATGCTGTCTACATCACCGACTAACCACCTGGTCCTTGTGATGCATGGGCTGAATGCAAAGGGTTGTGACCTGCTCTCGCTGTGGTCTAAGTGCAAATCCCCCACCATTATACCCTACCAATAAAGAAAATGTAATTCTAGCTCGAGATGTCGAACATGGTGGAAGTGTACTGTTTCATGTTGGAGAACAGTATATATTAAGAATATCTGAGGTACTGGCCAGACTACAGCAGATCTCCTCCACCAGCACCTTTCGATGGACTTAACATTCGCAGCAGGTATTGTCTGCGACATCATCCAACACAGCAGAGGTGGATTCACCTTCCCCGATGTGGTGTGATCGCAGCAGGTCACCCTTTCAGCACATCACACCATCGTCGCTGCCAATATCAGAGAGGGATGACATAACATGGGCACCACCCCCAGCAACTCTCGCCTCCTCTGCTTGCCGTACATAGCAAATGCCAGCATCGCCTTCTCGTCTGGAGCTGTCAATGGGCGTGCAATCTATCCGGTGCCCTGAAGTGAGTACATCCCATGCTCACTGTCCAGCGATCGCCTTGCCGATGAGGAAGAGGAAGAGGAAGTGACTTTGAGGGATATTCATGCAGAAGTTCGCCTCCGCCAGGAGGAGGCTGCGGCAGTTTCTCACGCAAGTTAGAATTTGTGTGAAAAGAACTGCAGCATCCTGCTGGAGGAGGTGAGAGGCCTGCATGCCCTGATGTGACATCTGTGCGACATCATCCTGCCGTCGGCTGCTGGGTTACTCTGTACTTTTTTGTATGTATGTTTTTTTTCNTGTGACATCTGTGCGACATCATCCTGCCGTCGGCTGCTGGGTTACTCTGTACTTTTTTGTATGTATGTTTTTTTTTCATTACTATTGTATATAGTAACAATATGTTTATTTTCTTTAAGTTCAATTAACATCTGTGTTTGTGAGNTTTTTTTTCATTACTATTGTATATAGTAACAATATGTTTATTTTCTTTAAGTTCAATTAACATCTGTGTTTGTGAGACATTATTTCATCATCATCGCCATCGTTTCGTTTAACTGCAAGTAGAAATTACGACCATCACTTCGTTTTTTTTAGTTTCTTGGTTAATGTTCGTAAATACTGTTCCACGCTCATGTTTTCATTTTGCACTTGTATACCTTTGATGGTCTATGTGGCGGTATGCACATGCAAAATATTTATTTTATAAGTTAAATGTGCGATAAAAAGTGGAGCACAGACGACAATATGTACTACCTCATAATTTTTCTTTCAATGTAGTTTTGATTGGTAATATAAATTATTTGATGCTTAAAACATTTACTGACCTTGCACGTAAAATTTGCTCTACATTACAAATTAAAATATTACAAATATAATCGAAATCATGAGTAAAGTTGTCTGGTTCATGTTCGCAAATGCTCATTATATGCTTCGTATTTTTCATTTTGCACTTTTATGCCTTTACTGGCCTATGTGGAGGTATGCAAATGCTAAATATTTATTTACATGCAGAAAATGATTGAATCGCAAGCTACNCTTTACTGGCCTATGTGGAGGTATGCAAATGCTAAATATTTATTTACATGCAGAAAATGATTGAATCGCAAGCTACCCTATGCTAATAATCTTATACAGACTGAAACACATTTCCTCCTCTTCATACATACATTTAAAAAAAACATTTTTTTAACATAATAAATATTAAGTAAATCATAATCAATCCACCTAGCATGTCATTCATCGACTTNAAAAAAAACATTTTTTTAACATAATAAATATTAAGTAAATCATAATCAATCCACCTAGCATGTCATTCATCGACTTAAGCCAAGAAGGTAGTCGAATGGAAGTGAGAGATGTCCACTCTAGTGGACTAATACTTGTAATGAAATTTTAATGAAATAATAATGATGATGGAAGGTGTTTGCTGCTATGATGTCTTTTAAAACCCTACTCTCCAGACTGCTCCGATAGCCGAGACGACGTTATATCCAAGGTCTGGCAGTCAGATCTCGCACTCCTTTAGAGAATTTTTTGAGCTACCACAGCGCTCCTCGGTGTCGCTCGACGACTTGAACTCCAGAACCAATATGGCGTTCGATTAATCGCGTATGTGCGCCTTTAGCAGGCGATGACATCAGCAAACGACAACCAAGATAACGGACGACAGATATGCACTCTAGCAGGCGACATCAAAGATGGAGGATGCTACTGGCACACACTATCTGGCGATGAGAGAACTACTAGATGAAACAATATGGCTGCCTACAACAGATAATGACTGCCTACAGCAGACGACATCCAAGATAGCTGCCTACAGCAAACAACAACCAAGATAACTCCCTACAGCAGACGATATTCAATATGGCTACCTACAGTAAACGATAACCAAGATGGCTGCCTACAGCAGATGAAACAAGACCGCTGCATACAGCAGACGAAACAAGATGGTGGTCAGATGTGGGAAGGAATGATAGAGCGTGAAGTAGTAGTGATTTCATTACGAGTGTTGATGTCATTGGGGTGGTGACATCAAAGATGGTGGTGATGTCATTCAAGATGGCAGCCATGATGCAATCCAAGATGGTGGCGACGAATTTATTATTCCCACACCTCACACCTCTTGTCCCAGAAGTTAATGTCTAATGCCGAAAATATATTTACTGACTATTATTCCAAATGAGAGGGCTTTCAATAGTGCTCACTTTACCGTGAATAGCCTATAACACACTTTCACCGATTGCAGAGGTGTTTGTTATGGTTAGCCAGGAGAGAGACCGAAGCTATGATTTCAGTGAGCTGCGCTACACAAAAGCTCGGAAACAACCAACGAGTAAACGACGACTTCTGGATCGGCAAATGCACCCTCCACGCTCCATTTTTTTTTTTTTGCTGCACGAGAAAATCGATACTTAATTGGATGGCTCTGTGTGGAACGGCGAGTGAAATTTGCGCTGCACAGCATTTTCACTCCCTCACCAAGTTTTATTTTTTACGGAGAAACAATTTTCAAATCTGGACGCGCGCACCAACACTCAAATTATCTTCAAACAAAAAAAAAGTATTTTTTTAATCAACTGGCACAGGTGCGAAGTTGTCTGCGAGCAGTGTGGTGCCCCTTAGTACACACATTATTATCCACGTGACTATAGAGCGTCCCACTCTTAGATTGCAGTACAGTGTGAATGGCGCTCACTGTTGCCAGATTACTTCAGATTTGCGACGTAANAGCAGTGTGGTGTCCCTTAGTATACACATTATTATCCACGTGACTATAGAGCGTCCCACTCTTAGATTGCAGTACAGTGTGAATGGCGCTCACTGTTGCCAGATTACTTCAGATTTGCGACGTAACTGGCAGGCTGAGAAACAAATGGGTGGCGAAGGAAACGGCCTGATTAACACCATTTTATCTGTTTACGTCCCTGACCTCTCGGAAGAGAATCCAATCCTGGGACGCAAAGCTAAGCTGCTCCTTTGAAACTGAAACCTGTGAGAAACCCTATCATTGTGATTGGACGGCGAGCTTGCAACGTAGATTGGTTTTTTTTTTTCGAGGCTGCGAAAAGATAACTTATCAGGCAACAGCGCACGCAGGAGCAAGGACATCGTTAGCGACAGAAATCGTCCATTGGAAAGAGAGTGTATATGTCTGTTACACCGCACTTTACAATCTAAGACTAGTTTAGAGGCGCCCTACAGGAATGCCATCCACAATCCTCTNTATGTCTGTTACACCGCACTTTACAATCTAAGACTAGTTTAGAGGCGCCCTACAGGAATGCCATCCACAATCCTCTATGTAATAACGTAATTTAATTACGATGAAATTTTTATCGCGGTATTCTGTGGCAAACATGTGATCATGTTACCTTCAGTACAGAAACTATATTTAAAATACTGGCTGCAATCAGTACTGCAGAAAAAAAAAATCTGCTAAAGGCCGGAAGTCCTCTACGACAAAAAATTGATGAATTATCTTATTGTTACAGTTTTATGTACTNAAAAATCTGCTAAAGGCCGGAAGTCCTCTACGACAAAAAATTGATGAATTATCTTATTGTTACAGTTTTATGTACTGATGTCGGGAGTCTTGTTATTTTTGTTCACGGACACAAAAAGACAAATCAGAATGTTTTTCTTTTCAAGCAGCATCCTGCACTGAAAAATTGGACGTGTTATAAGAGCAAAATTTGATTACGAAATAATTGGCGATTTGACGTTACTTGCAATAAACACGGAAGTTGTGACACTTGCACAAGTTTAAGTGCGAAATTAAGGTAGATAAGTTTGTACATAGCGTATCGGAATCCAGGCCACACACCTGCTGTACGTGCCACACACTCAAGACGAGGTACAGTGGACATACTTTCGTATTCTGCTCGTTGTTACGAACTGTAATCTGGCCTTAGCTGAACGGCCTGACTGATCACGCCTTCAAACATTAATCAGGGACACGAGCCGTGATTGCCGAAATAACTTGCGGAAGACAAAGCAGAAATCCTCTTCACCGGCCAATAAACGGAGCCGAAAACTTACAAAACGCGCCCGATATGTGACAGCATAACGCTATGAACGGCGTCTTTTGTCTTCGGGGCATCGGACCACGAGGACGTGTGGATATAGGTGTGTCCGGCCGTCGCTAACTGCCTCCTGAATCAGCCTACGGCTACATGGACAAGGTAGGGATTCCCCAATTACGTTTTAATAGGAGAGTGGCGTGGTAACATGTTTAATTAGAATGGCCTAATATCCTGTTATTTCATTAATAGCTACTCTTGTAGGTTAATAACATTCCACACCCTAATTTCCTAATGATGGGCTAGGTTATCAATAGCCAACTGTTCACAGATAGCAGATACCAAATCAGACTAACACTACCCACCAATTTGTTTTTTCATATTACGTAGTTTCTCATGTTTTGCAAACAACTAATTTTCATTCCCAACTTTCAAGTGTCTCTCCCTTAATAATCACTTTGGTCATAGGCCGTGTTACGTTTTCTACCCCATTACAAAGTTTGTACCTGAAGTTCAGGATAAACTGTATATATGAGCAAATAGTTAAGAAAACTCGTTACACACGGAGAGTTTAATTTTTTTGCTCTGCAGCAGACTGTGGAAGTGTTGGCACCTTCTGGGCCATGTCACGATCAAGGACAGCCGCATTACAGTAGCTATCGACCTGTCTCTCAGCTATCAATCTGCCTCTCAGCTATCGACCTGCCTCTCAGCTATCGACCTCTCTCTTCTCAACTACAACTATAGCTCACATCATGTTGCTCCTGCATTTTATACACATTTCAATACTCTTCTGTAAGATGTGCAATGTCTTGCCTTCGTAATTGAAATTTTTCCCGAAAACTTCAGCGACTGTGTGGGATAGAGGGAGAAATAATTCTGTAAAGTTTGTTACAATATTTCTAATGGACTAAATTGAATATATATCGAACAGGGATTCGCAAATAAATTGACTAATATGCCAGAAAAATAGTTACTTCGATTGCAAACCACAATAATGTAAACACCAAAATCGCATAATTATTTTCAACACAATCGTCCAGTTAAACTGATTCTATTGATTAGTGACTAGAAAAAATTCCTGAATCGTGCCGGCGGGTTTTCTCGGGGATCTCCCGTTTAACCCGCCCTTCCACCTGCGCTGCTCTAAACACACCTCGTTTCACCCTCATCGGCTCTCAAGACCCCGTTGTTAAGAGCCGCCCAAACTTCTGCACTATCCACTATTCACTAGANGTTTCACCCTCATCGGCTCTCAAGACCCCGTTGTTAAGAGCCGCCCAAACTTCTGCACTATCCACTATTCACTAGAAAAATTTCCTGCATGAAGCACTCTGCACGCCATCACTCAAGTTGCAAGAGTATACAGTGTGCAATTGTAAATGTTGTGATGAATAGCCTTAAAGCCGAAACGTACAAAGGACTGCGGAGTCTAGGGGTCAACGAACTCACGAGACTTTCCCGCATCGATCACCTCTGTGGCGTAGAGAGTGGCCTTCTCTCTCACCTGATAGATCCGAGTTCAACTACCAAGAATGACTGTTAGGTTTTGTCGAGGCGACTGAAGGATCTGGCTCACCATACTGCGGAAGTCAACGACGAACCATCGCAACACAGTCGCCCTGGGAACAGACTACGTGAATATACACAAGTAAAATGGCGTGGCGGTTCCCTTGACGTGGAGGTGCCTATTTGCGCGAGGCTGTGTGAACGGGCCTTGTGTCTGACTGGCTGCTGCGCTAGCGGAAGACTCTCTATTGGCCGTAGTCTGCCGGATGACAAGCTAGTTATCGTGGCGCTGATTGTCGGACGGCGTTCCGACACGCCGCTGGACGCCGACGCCATTTTGCTGACGTATGCGAGTGGAGTTCGCAGTACAAGTGTCTGTTTTACTTCTGGATTGTAAAGTATTATTCGATTTAAAATAACCGCTCCGAGTATTACATAGTTCAGGATTAGGACAACACGACTATTAAATGACAGAGCATGAAGTCATAGGTCCTGTCGGCGGCGGCCATCTTGGATTCGACTACGACCTTAGACAACCATTTTGTTTCCTACCGCCATCTTGTTTCCTGCCAATATCTTGTGTACCATTGTTTTCATTGTCGTCTGCAAGAGCGCGCTATTTCTGTCTACTATAGGTTGTTAAAGGTAAATTGAGTGCTTTTGAGAGGTTGCTTAAGATTTACTTGAATATAAATTGTGTATCCTTCCACCTCTTGTAAAATTAACTTTGCCATGGGCCTGATCGCTTTATGCATGCGTCGGTCAAATGAAACTGTGAAATTATTAGAAAAGTAAATATTTTACAAATTTACTCATTGTTACAATTATATGGATTACAAACCGGAAAGGAAAAGAAATCATTTCATTATTCACAAATGTTTACCTAAAATTTTTAATTCAGAGCTAACACATATTCATGGGACTACTTTCACTCCGTCGTTACCAACTTTACTAGGCGCATACCACTCAGTGTCAGGTAAGATGCATGCAGCTAAGGGACAGTAACATTTATTAAACTTCGCTTCACCCATAGACTAAAGATGAGGTAGNCAGGTAAGATGCATGCAGCTAAGGGACAGTAACATTTATTAAACTTCGCTTCACCCATAGACTAAAGATGAGGTAGACCGATCTCACTGGCTGCGCACAACCAATCCGCGTGTCCCAACAACGAACTGATTTTCTGCCAATACGACTTGCAAAAATGGCGTGGATTGGAGTTGAGGTTAGTATACCGTTTAGTAAACACGTGCTCTGATGTGTGCGTATAATTCCTTTTAACTAATTTGCAACGCAGTTTGATCAAATTAAAATAGGTCGAATTATTTTATTCACGTAAAAGAGCGCCGTATTTTGAAAATTAAGATATAAACAGACACGTTCATCACCGTTGACCACGTGACTTCGACATGGTGTCGGTTTGGGGTGGGCAGGTCGATGTTGGGCGCATGCGCAGAAGACGAGCAAGCAGTCTACCTCATCTTTAGTCTACGGCTTCACCCTCGTCGGCCCTCAAGGCTACACTGCGCCCCTGCAGGCAACTCGATCACGAGCTATACGTGATCGACGTCGCTGGTACTGTGCCCCATGTATCGGAGAGAGAGAGAGAGAGAGAGAGAGTGCGGGGTATGGAAGNAGAAGACGGGCAAGCAGTCTACCTCATCTTTAGTCTACGGCTTCACCCTCGTCGGCCCTCAAGGCTACACTGCGCCCCTGCAGGCAACTCGATCACGAGCTATACGTGATCGACGTCGCTGGTACTGTGCCCCATGTATCGGAGAGAGAGAGAGAGAGTGCGGGGCACGGAAGGGAGAGGGCCGCGTGTCAGGGACGCCGGTCGACGCCTGGCCGGGATCCAGGATGGTCGACGCTGCGGCACCGGGGACTGGCGAATCGATATCGGCGTCCCCGTAGCACTGCGGTCATGCCCCGTCCCTTCGGCGCCCCTGGTAGCGTCCGTCCATTCACACTGCAGTCGATTCACGGTTACTCACAACTTTCCTGAAGTCCTGCGGAAGATCTACTTCATAACTGTTCCTCCGCCCCGTGCAGACAAAGCTTAACCTANCACAACTTTCCTGAAGTCCTGCGGAAGATCTACTTCATAACTGTTCCTCCGCCCCGTGCAGACAAAGCTTAACCTGCTCTAGAAAATTACACCAACGAGTCAACGCACCGCACTCCGTTGAACAGTATCCTTCATAAGAACCACCTATCTTTTACCAGGCATTACCAACAAATACATTTTCTCTCTATTTTCACTCATATTGATTGCAAACGAAATAATATAATTTGCAGATAACATATTAAGTAAAAGTTAATTTAAATAAAAAAACAACATAATTTTGTGTCAACAGACTTATATAAAACGCTTGTGATACAAGACGTATTTAGGAAACAACCAGACACTTCGTACGTGAAAGATTTTTCAAACGTTTGATTGAAAAAGTGTAAAGCTACTGCGAATAGACTATGCACGCAGCGGCGCTCACCAGCTGACGCTGCTGAACGCGGTGATACGTCACAGCGCTGTTACACAACGGTGGTGATTCAATCTTTCTGGTTCGTCGGAGGGGATACGGGGTAGAGCGCGCACGTCAGATGCGCAGTAACTATCTCTGCGTCGTAAGATACAGAGTGTATCTAAATCAGACCGATAAACTTCGGCAGCAGGCTAATCAACGAAAAAATTAAACGAAAACACATATGGTCTTATTCGCGGTTAATCACATTTTTTAAATAAAAACTTTGTAAAATCACGCCATGTATGACGTGTTTGGTTGTTTCGTAAATATTCCATGTATCACGAGAGTTTTATACTTGTGTTGGCGTATAACTTCCGTATTTTTTGCTAAACTGAAAAATCTATTTATATTTTATTTATAAGTTATAATATTTCACTTATAACCAACATAAAAAACCAGTGAGAAAGTAAGTGTGTTGGTAACGCCTAGTAAGAAATAGTTCTTATGCAAAATATTACTACACTGAGTGCGCACGATTGCGGCGCGCTGTCCTTTTGGTGTAATTTTCTAGAGTAGGTTAAGCTTTGTTTGCGTAAGGCGGAGGAATATGCTGGAAGTAGAACTTTAGCAGGGCTTCAGTAAAGTTGAAAGTAACCACGAATGTGCTATGTCCGACTCTTGGTCTAAAGTGACTGCTAAAGGTGGTGTGTATACTTGAAGTTGGAAGTGGACCACGGGTATATTACAAATACTGGAGATGGAAAACTGAGTGTCTGGATAACGTGAGACATGCGGTTAAATAACCCATCTTTTAAATCCGAAGTAAGCCACAGCTTCATGAATATTAGGTCGAAATAAGTGTAGTAACCGCGATTATTTCCATGACATAATTTGATGACAGCGACAGACAGGTGTTGCGGTGTCAACAGACCTTTGTTCCGTTGCACATTAGCCAGACACTCAATGCTCCACCCTAAGTTTCTCCAATATTTGTAATAAACTGTTGTTTCAGGCCCATAACTTCAATGATGTACACCGCCCTTAGGATTCACTTTAAACCACAGGTAGAATATTTGTTTTAACCTTCTTCTTCCGCGAGTAACCAACAGCCGGGGTTTGACGGTCTCTTTTAGATTCACCCCGTATAACGTCTCTTTTCCCATCGCAACTGTGAAAAACACGTGGCTTCGACAAAGTTTAGCACAGTGTTTACTTAATTAAACGATTTACGATGTTAGCGCACTTCCTCTGATCGAGTTATGANGGGGGGGGGGGAGAAGAAAACTACGCGATTTTTGACAACCCGTAGAACAGAGCCCACCGTCCTGTGTATTTTCGAGCCTCGGCTATTTGCTCATTGGTTGTTGTCCCAGCGGGATGAAAAACCTCAGGCCAAGTGGCACTGCATTTCAGGCATTGCTTCTTTGCAGGCGTGTTATGGGCTCAGTGTTCATCCTGTTCATCCTGGTAGTGTCTGGTAAACTATGGTTGGCGCCACCTGTTCTTCGCGAAAAGGTTCCAGAACTACCTGCACTCCAAAACACTAGAGCGCAGATCCACTTTCGTGATTGGATGATTTGAACCGTCACGTACTGCAGGCGCCAGTCAGCGAATCACGGACATTCAGTGTCGGAGTTGCCTCATTCTGATTGGCCCAGTCAGGTGAGGAACTGTCTCCCGACAAACACAAGTGGCCAATAACCAAAGGAAAAATGCACGTTGGCCATAGTACATTGGAGTATAGCCTTCCCGTGAATCTTTTCGCGAAAAACAGTTGGCCCTAGCTATGGTGCAACTGTAAACATAGTTATGTTCTAATACTAGCTTGTCCTACAATTAATTCGCGAAATTTTTCAGTCCTTCAGTTATAATTCAGATAAGATAAAATAGATTTACACGCAATACTATTTCTTCTTGTAAAAGGGCAGGTATGTTGTAAACCCACATGCACATTAATGGCACATCGCTGTTTGAACACACGAGATTATGACATTTCTAATAGCAATTCCTGAGGCAAGGTTGACATGCGTAGAAGACAAAATTAGCGTAATCTACACATTTTATTGAGACGTTAATTCACGGAACCACTTCTGATTCTCTGCTTGCATTACTTTCGTAGTTATGAAAAGGGATGTATAAATTTTTCAAGTGTAAAATGAAACGTGAACGAGCTAAAACATGCCGATGGCTACAAATACGAAGCGTGGCCAGCGTGGCGTAACAATAAAATAACGATTATTCTTTGTTAACGTGGCGAACGCTACCGAGCCGTGGGAGTTTTCTCAGGTAGATCCCGTTTTCTCCCACGCCTCCATTCCAACGTTGTCCCGCCCACGCATCGTCTCACCGTTCTCCTTTGAGCTGATTACGAGATTTACGCCAACAGTCGCTACGCTTCACAGACAAAGCGAAACACAAAGCGTACATGTTTAAATAAAGGCTGTTCATTGTAAAGCGAGCACTTTTGAAACAAACATTTGAAAGAAAAAAAAAACTGCTCATAACTTCATACATGCGACAGTTCACATTAACACTCAGGCTCCCAGTTAAGTTGGTAATCAAATAATATGAATATTTCTTAAGATTAACGTTGTGTAGTGATGTAATGTTAACATTAATAACCAATAAAAAATATTTAAGTTAAAATTTCTTTTTTTATTTACATTAGAGAATGAGTTTGCATATTAGGAAAACAATTCCATTCCTAACCTCCCCAGAGCTTCGCTTGGATAGTACATGAATAAAGTGAGCAGGCCCATGGCAGTGATAATATTTACATATGACGGAAGGGTACAAAGATTACTAGGAAAGTAGATCCTAAGCAGGGCTTTCGAAAGTGCTCAGTTAACTGCGAAAAGCCTATACACATTTGTGTACATTGAAACATCACGTCAGAGACTGGACTTACCTGGAAACACTTTCTTCAGGAAATATTTTCAGGGAAACGAAAAAACTTACCAGACATTAAATTTATATTAAAAAAAATATGGGAGCACTCTGAGAAAACCCATATACTAGTTCGAGCCAAAAGAAAACAGATACTTACATAACAATACGTTATTTAAATATGCTTGTAAGAATATGTATATATAAATATAGAATTTCAAAATAATTTTATAATCCTATATCTATATATACATATTTATGTAAAAATTAATTTAAAATATTTTTTTATTTACATATTTATATACCTATACATGTATAACATTAATCAAAAATAATTTTGTATTTCTATATNAAATATTTTTTTATTTACATATTTATATACCTATACATGTATAACATTAATCAAAAATAATTTTGTATTTCTATATTTAGGTATGCATAATTATCTGCATGTTTTCTTCTGGGGCGAACGAGTATGTGGGTTTACTCAGAGTGCTCCCATATTTTATTACATATAAATTTTATGGTGGAAGTTNTCTGGGGCGAACGAGTATGTGGGTTTACTCAGAGTGCTCCCATATTTTATTACATATAAATTTTATGGTGGAAGTCGTTTTTTGGGAACAAGCTAGGCTCTTTGCTGTAAAAATTACCGCATTTATATAGAACAAAAAGTGACAGTTGACGTTCTGACACCGTGAGGTGAACATCGATATAGAAGCGCTCTCTCGTCATACCACTATATGAATTGCGAATACAAAGGCTTGCCTTTGACCTCAACGATCATGGAGTCGCGACCTGCATCATCGCTAACTGGTTGTCGCCAGTGCCGATTCTGTGATCGAGTTTTCACCTACGGTCAAAATGCTCATCGGCATGAGAGAACGGTATGTACGAAGAGTCCTTTTCGCGCGATGAAGCACTACGACATTGTTCCCATGCAGTTTGTGCAGGGTGATACATTGAAAGAACATACCGAGATCTACAAGGTTTCGTCTACTGGGAGTCAGCAAGTGCTGCTAGCAATATCTCTTGCTGCATCGATGGGTACCGATTCGACAGGCGATTATGATGAGACCGTTAATGCTAAAGACGGAATGAGTGCAGTACAGTCGGTTTGTGTGGAATGTACACTTGCAAGAAATTCGCGTGAAGTCCACGAACTCCAAAATAAACGGTCGTCAGCTATAATTACTGATGAGCATACAACTCCTGCTACAAAGAAAAGCAAAGTTAGTATCGAATACAAAACAGGAGGTGAATATGACCACGAAGAGAGCATTGACGAAAATGAACATGAAGACAGTGATAGTGCTGAAGACGATGATAACGATTTTCTCGATGCACTGACACACCCTTCCAACACATTTTCTGCAACAAGCGACATGAAGAAGGCAGAAGACGCCGAGAATACTGGCTACCTATTTCACGAAGAGCCGAATGAACTTGTTGATAGAATCAGATATTTTATTGACCTTAAAAAACGCGGGGATCTCACGTCCATTAACGAAATATCTTCAATCATTAGTAAACTGAAGGATCGGGGATATATCGAATGATGTGATGAACTGATTTCTTCTGAATTTGTAATTATAAAATAATAATAAATTATTATTATTAAATCATTGGTTTTCCTTTTTTTTTGTTTTGTATCTTTTTTTTCTCTCACAACTTAAAATGGTGCTATGAGCACTCGACTATACGGAAATATCTGCATATAGAATGATAATAAAAACTTTAGTATAAAAATGCATGGGTAGTTGACTGCATACAAAACATTAATTCTATCGACATGTACAAATTTGGAGACAGTTAGCGAACGAACGTAATTTATATACATATGGGTGGGGGACAAACCGAAGTATTGATCGAATGATTCGGTTTGATCGAAGTATTGGGACGGATCCAAGGATTGGGATTGTGGAAAGTATTGTGGAGCATGCGGAGCGTATTGTGAAGCATGTAGAGCGGATTTCAAAGGATTGGTGTGTTTATTGTTGTGCATTGGTCTGTGGATTGGGATTTATCGAAGGATTGGATTGATTCAAGGATTGGGATTGTGAAGCGGATTGTGAAGCGGATTGCAAAGGATTGGTGTGTGGATTGTGGTGCTGATTGCGGTAATGATTGATGGAAATATTGCTAGATTGATCGAAATATTGATAAAGACCAAGTCTTTAATAATTTTTTTGTTTTTAAATTATTTTTTAAAAATTTTTTGGATTTTACAAAAGTTTATAGAATTTATTTTTGGGTGTAAGGTTATCCAAGGTCATGGGCACGATATTAGGGTCACATATGTGAGGTCAAGGTCATTCAGAGCTAACATGCTTGTCGGAGTCATCAGTGCGATCTAAGTGTTGAAAATGTAAACAAATGATAAACGAAAAAACCAATAAGGTGGGTGTAGTAGTTAATGTAATAAATATGCTTGCTGACTTTTATGAATTTATGCAATGTCTACAATTTTTTATAGAGTTTTGGTTTTCAAGGTAAACCAAGGTCATGGTTATAGGGTCAAGGTCGTGGGTCAGGGTCAAAGTCACCTGGGTCCAATATGGTGGTTGGGTGATATCATAACATGGTGGCTGGTCGGTTCCAATCCCTCGTCTCCACTACGCTCAAACATTTAAAATTCTAATTTTATAATTTTTAAAAATAAATTCTTAAATAATTTTTTAATAATACTTAAAGATTTTTGTGGAATTTTGAAATTTTTTGGGAGGATTTTTGGGTTCAAGGTCATTCAAGGTCACGGGGTCAATATCAAGGTCACCTAAATCCAATATGGAGGTTGGGTGATCAGATTTAAAGTGCATGAAGTGGTGAGGGTGAGGCAATTAGCCAATGACAAACATTGGCGGAGCAATTAAATATATTGGAAGGGGTTTGAG
>NQII01007208.1:0-39275 GCA_002778355.1 Clitarchus hookeri
TAATGACCACCTCCCCGTCTCGAGTCATGCTGCAAGCATAGTATGGTTTCCGATGGCCAACCTGTCAATACACAGATGACCAGCATTAAAAAACCTGAAAGGATGGCACAAACAAATTTAAAAATTCGTTTATAGTCTGAAGCGAAGTATTTTATTTTTTCAAGTTTCTAATCTGTACTTATTGGCACATGAAAAAGTATTTCTATGCATTTACCCCATGGGCAAAGAAATACTTCAAGCAACCATTGCCTGTAAAAATTATTCCAACGATTATTATTCTTTTAAATCCAGATGGTAGAAAAAAGTCATCTGAAAATACTTTTGGATGACCACTTCACTACGTATGCACACTGATAGTGTAAGAACGCTCAAGTTTATTTCTCCTCCCCATACAGGCGTGCTAGCTTTCAATACTTTTGTTTAGGAACAAGGAAGAAGCATCGTCATTTTTTTCCCATACAAGTGTATATTTTAGTGTGTGTCGTGTTTTATAAAGGATGGGGGGAGGGACAATTTATTTGAAAAGGGTAAAGTGGAACCTACTATAACCATTAAGTTTTATGCATTCGTAAAAATAGTATTTCAACAGCGGGTGTCGCTCCATCTCTGGTCACAAGCAGCAGTAGTGAGCTGGCATCAAGGGTATCGAGGATCACCTCCTTGGCTATGAGAAGTCTGTCCAGCATAACACAAGCATGCGAACATGCGTGCATGCACACTCACACCCCGCTGCTACAGTTTCCATCATTTTTTTGGTAGAGTGTGCCGATGAAAAAAATTAATTATGATGCCACATTGATCGCTTACAGCATCTCGGGTACTGCAGGTATATAAGGCGGCCAGTGTCGTCCAGCTTCACAGTTCTTCGTATGACACGAGAGGTGAAAAATCGTCTTCTCATCCCTGCCTCCTTGGGCATTTAGTCTGGTAAGTTATTTTACGTCACACTGCTTGCTCGTGATTGGTTGTTAGCCATGTGACACCTCGGGCTCAGCAGACATATAAGGCGGGTGAAGTCGCATATCTTCTCAGTTCTTCGTCTGATGAGACAGGTGACATAATTTTCTCTCTCCTGAACTTAGCGATCATTGTAGTTAGTTTTTTATGTATCGTTCTTGCATCTCAGTTTGCTGGATATTCTGAGGTAAGCTCGTAATCACGCGCATATATTTTCGAACCAAAGTAAACATATGCTAAACTTCCAAATACCTACACGAACCAGGAAACAATTAGAGTATGTATTCTGTAACATGGCATGGAGCATTCGTAGCTCTAAATCAAACTTACTGCAACAAATTATTAATTTTTTATTTATTTATTTGGCTTCCTATGCCATGTGTCTGCCTGAAGATAGTTTATTGCATAGCTCCCACACAAAATCTCTACATATTATTCTCGTATTGCAGAGATCAAGACAAAGCGTATGTCTGATGATATGCCTGTGCTGGCATGCCGACTTCATCTTTGCTGGTACCATCGCTGGCTCCAGCTGGACTCCCTACATCATCGGCGATGCCATTCGTTCAACCATCGACTAGATCTGTAAAGGCGTTACATCGACATCCATATCGCTTCTGCAGTAAATCCTTCGTGTTCAAACATGATGCTCGAAGGCATGGAAATAATGGCTGCACGAAGAATGCAGATCGATTGACATATAAGTGTGGAAATTGCTGTAATATGCTAGAAATGATAGTTCGCAGAGACACATGAAAACATGTAAGTTTACTGGTCCTTCGCCTGCCAAAAAGCGTCGTGTACAGCCTCCATCGTCACTTAAGCCAATAACTCAAAAATATACTCTGTCATGAGCAGTTAGTCAATAGATATTTGTACATTGTTGACTCTTATGAGGAAAAATACCATCAGGCAGCTCACCACAGAAGTGCGAGAGCAGAGCCCAATTAAATTTAATATATGTCTCGAGTGTGATTATGCGAAACCGAATCCTTCAAACGAAGGTACAGATAAAAGAGCATCCAAGATTGCGAATGTACCTGCGTATGAGACTGGTAATATCTGGAAGGTAGTAAAATCATGCATAGGAAAACTATGCGAAGAGGAAAAAACTCACAAATAGCATGGAGCCCGGTGGGTGTTGTAAAAATTTTAATGCCTTTCGCTCCGAATTAACAAGCTGGAAGCGCTACACGCGTCTTCCTACATCGAGCTACCAGAATCAATCAAGAGGAAAGAAGCCATCATCAACCCGAAAAACACGAGCGAACACATGTGTTTCAAGCGGTCGATTTTGGTACGGTACATTGAATGTACAGATCCCCAACAAGTCGACCGATTTTATGAAGCCCCGGAAACAAAATTTGATTTTTCCGGACAGAAATTCTCGACACCACTGTGTCAAATTAAAATCTACGAGATTATCAACTCTACTACATCAGTAAATGTGTACTTTCTCACCGACGAGAAGAAGGCCATGTCCATTCGATTTGTGAAATACGACAAATCTGAACACTTTGACCTGCTGAAAGCTGGAATAAGATACGAGGGATATCATCATTCTGCACACGAGCGAGAAAATAATCACATTTTCGAAGCAGCTGGGAGATAGATTTTCGGTGCAGTTTTTTGATACATTCCAGTTCATGGCCCGCAGTCTGGCATCCCTTGCCAAATATCTGCCACTTTAAAAATTTAGCAGCACGAAGAAGTTCTTTGGTGCCAACAAACTGCCACTTGTCACATGTAAAGGCGTGTTTCCATACGATTACGTCAACAGCTGGGAGAAGATGGAAGAGCAAATACTGCCCCTGAAATAAGCATTCCACAACCAGCTGACCAACACCGAAATCACCACAGAATATTACACTCATGCACAGATGGTATGGGAATCATTCAACTGTGCGAACCTGGGAAAGTATTCCGACAAGTACCTGACGACAGATGTGATCATTCTGGCTTAGGTTTTAGAGAACTTAATGGACTATTGTATTTCCATGTCTAAGCTCGACTGTGCTCATTACATCAACGATACGGTGCAGGCTTTCGATGCAATGCTTTGTATGACGAGGTAAATCTGGAGCAAGTCACAAATTACAATATGCATATGTCTATTGAAAAAGGGATCAGTGGCAGCATGGTACAGTGTTTCAAACAGCACACAGTGATTACAAACATTCACACACCAGAGCAAACTGATCCCAGCATGCCCACCACATTCCTGCAATATCTGGACGCGAATAATCTTAATGAGTTGACCCTGTCTTGCTGCTGCCAGTACGCAACTTCTTGTGGATGTGCACAGACATTGATGTTTTCAGAGTGTCTGACGATGGTAACACTGGGTACATCCTAGAGGTTGAATTCGAATACCTCGCAACTCTGCACTGGTGCTTACTTTTGGGCAAAGTGCAAATCTCATCCATAATACAGAGGGTGAGTATAGAAGAATACCCCAACTTTGAGTGTCTATAATATCAAAATCAAATAACCTACAACCTTAGTTGAACAATCAAATGAACCATGGAACTGTAAGTTTGTTTACCATATCTTCATAAATGTTTAATGTTACCACCACGAGCGGCCCGA
This sequence comes from Clitarchus hookeri, assembly GCA_002778355.1. Lineage (NCBI taxonomy): Eukaryota > Metazoa > Arthropoda > Insecta > Phasmatodea > Phasmatidae > Clitarchus > Clitarchus hookeri. Next base: position 3,547 of record NQII01007208.1, read on the forward strand.
ACGACATGTACGCGATAATCCAACTCGTTCCACACTTTTGGTCAGCATGTCCTGTGTTCCATTTCGATTGGCGTCCGTAATTCTCGTTTTGAGGTCGTCAATGTTAGCCGGCAATGGTAGACGAAACACTTGATCCTTTATGTGCCCCGATAGAAAAATATCGCACGGCATAAGATCCGGGCTTCTAGGGGGCCAGTGATGAAGAGCCTGGCCACCAGCTGCTCCTCTATCAATCCAGCATTGCGGCAAAGTCTCGTTAAGGTATCCGCGAACAGCTAGGTGCCAATAGGGTGGCGCACCATCCTGCTGGAAAATGAAGTCCCCTGCTGCCTCTTCTAACTGAGGAAACAACCACTCTGTAAGAATGTCCAAATAAGGGATTTCAGTAACAGTGGGCTCGTGAAAAAAGAATGGGCCGAAAACAGTGTCTTTGGATACAGTGCAAAAGATGTTCACTTTGGGGGAAGCGTGCTCATGTTCGGTGGTTTCATGTGGAGGCTCCTGACCCCATATCCGCACGTTGTGCTGGTTCACATTACCATTTGTATGGAATGTCGCTTCATTGCTAAAATCAGCTGATACATGAAGGCATCGTCTACATCGTTCTGGGCACATAATGGAAACATCAGACCATCCCCTTCACATTGACGTGTTTAATGCGAGTTCGCTTCCTCCTCACCATCTCAAACTGACAGCTACGAACGCAATCCAAACCGTAACACCGGACATGCTGACAAGAGCGTGGGACGAGTTTGATTATCGAGTAGCTGTCGTTCTGGCCGCTAATGGTGGTCAAATTGAAAATGTATGAATGTATGGTAAACAACCTTCACGGTTTCACGGTTCATTTGATTTGTCAATCAAGGTTGTATGTTGTTTTGATATTATATACATTCAAAGTTGGGGTATTCTTTTATACTCAGCCTGTATAACTGGGGCACATAAACTCTCAAGACTTTCCTTATATGTATGAATATTTTTCTATCTAAAAACTTCAAGTTTGCATGCGGAACATTGTCTCTTATATTCTGCACAAATGCATTTGTTTAAAGATATTTTTTATTTAAATGCCACTGTATTTTTTTTGCAATGCATTGCTCTAAATATTTATTTATCTGAACACCACAGTTTTTACTAGGTGTAAAGTCGCACCATATATACTACCAAAACGCATTTCTCTAAGGATATGCTTTACATATTCTCCTAGCATAAATGCAATATTACATACCCGAAAGAAAAGCAAGAAATGTGCCATAAAAATATTTCGGAAAAAAATTATAAATATATCACATTCACAACATTACAGTGATTACGATACCGATGATGCAGTTATAAAATGGGCATAAATCAGCGTTGCCTTAAAAGGTCTCTGTAGCTATTGCCTGTTGATCCAAATGCCTGTTCTGCCAAACGTCTGTTTTGCCAAATGCCTGTTCTGCTAAACGCCTATTCTGCCAAACGCCTGTTCTGCCAAACGCCTGTTCTGCCAAACGCCTGTTCTGCCAAACGCCTGTTCGGTCAAATGCCTGGTCGGCTAAACGCCTGTTCGGCCAAACGCCTGCTCTGCCAAGCGCCTGTTCTGCTAAAGAACTGTTCGAGCGAATGCCGGAGAGTCGAGATAAGAGGATTTTAGACAGTAAATTTAAATTTATGCGAAACGCCTGTTCGGTCATGTGACTGTACGACCAAACGCCTGTTCGGCCTAATTCCTATTCGACCAAATGCCTGTTCTGCTAAACGCCTCCGTGGCAAAACAATATATCGATGTGAAAATGTTTTTTTCAATGTTTAGTGCGGAACTAACACCGAGCATTCAGAGCTATCTAGTAGAGATTTGTATGACTAAAAATTCCAGAACTCTGTCTTGTCTCAAGATTCGATCTCCTGTAGTTTATAGGGGATTTACGGAATTCAATAACAGATGGGTTTTAAGTATGGAGGACGATGAAATATGTAGCATTAAAGAAATAAATAAAATATTATATAGTAAAGCAGTCAAGAAGTGGAATCTGGAATGGAACATAACAGAGGGCAATACTGGAATAAAAAATTATATTAAAGATATAGAAATTTGGTATAATAACAAGATAATAACGAATAAAAATATGAAAGGTATTATCAGTGGTCACTGTCAAATCAAGAGCTATTTAAGGAAAATTAATAAGATTAATGATGATATTTGTGAGTACGGAAAACAGACGCATAATATCTATCATATCTTGTATATATGTGAAATGTTTGAGGAAGAAAGAACATCATTAAGAACAACATTACAAAGCATGGAGGAGACATGGCCACTAAGAAGATTCAATATATTTTATGGGGAAGATTATAAAGAAATTGAAAAGTATGTTAACAATATTTAAAGGATAATATAAACTCTGAATGATGATCTGTTGGATTAGGAGATAGGTAGGATTTAAAGGGGGTACCAGGCAAGTAGTCGATGGCTGCGACAGGCGAGGCCAGTGGGGCGCCTAGGAAACTAGGCAAGGGCCTTGGTAGAGCCACGCTTGCCGGCAAGGCTGTCGCAGAACGACGAAAATAACCTTGTTGAGGGTGGTTAATATATTAGTTAAGAAGGACTATTACAAGAAGACTGGTAAATTAATTTAATAATTATAAATTTATTTTATCTTTTCTTAGATGACATATGACTTTAGGTCTTTAGTGTTTTGGTATGTAATACATTTGAAGTATTTTAAAGATATGTTATATTTGAAGAAATTTCAGGTGTTATTGTCAAATATAATGAATTTCTACCTATTGTTTTATAAATTCGCATAAATCTGGCTCTATTTACTATAATATTATAATGCTATTTTAAATCTAATATGTTAATAATTATAGTTGTTTTTAAAAGTTGTGTGCTTCAAATTTACTCCTCTTATGGGAGGGAGACTGGGTCTGAAGTGACAGCCTCCCCGTGGCTCCCTGTGTCAACTGGCCTTTGGCCAGGCTAATCGTCACTGCTCCCTCCTGTGGAGATTCCCAATGATGCCAAACTATTTATGAATTTTAATATTTTAACTAAAAGTTTTTTACTTTATATGTTTGTTGCAACATTATCTTGGTAGAAAAGGTATTAACAAAGGGATTTTAAGAATTTAAATCGACTAATTGGAAGAATATTTATCGAGAATTAATTTGAGAACAGAAGCCCGGAAGACCATGAGGCTAAGAGGGCCTAGTCAATATTACTGTATTGTAGGTAGGTATTATACGGTCACTCCAGTGGGAGAAAGGAAGCTGGACATTTGAGGTGGTGTGGCAGTACTATGCTATAGTAGGCGAGTTCGGTCCCGTACCGACTTCCAGAAAGGGTGTGTGATGCGTCTCTTATAGCCTCTCAACACCCATGGCGACCCAAGGCTTCTTGTGCCACCCTTGTTTAAACTAATTGGGCTCCGCCACCCATGCCCTATGGGACACNTTGTTTAAACTAATTGGGCTCCGCCACCCATGCCCTATGGGACACCAGCTTCCTAGTGGCTGGTTAGGGGTATCTGCCGTGATGGCTTAGGCCAATAGTTAGTACCTAGGCCCGACCACTTGGTGGGGTTTTGGACCTCCTGGCATTCAGGCCGTTGGTGCCCAAAACAGGAATTTCCCTGTAAATAAATTATATGTATGGTAAAGGACGAGTGTCTGGAGTCAGCGGGGTGAGCCTTATGGGTGGCGTGGTGACGAAAAACCAGGGTATAAAACCGGACTATGATGACGGTACCCACCAATTTTCAGAGGGACTCCGCGTCTCCCTGCCCGTGGGTGGCGGCCCTGGCGGTGGGGCATGGGAAAACCCACTCGTGCCTTGGTAAATAAGAGGTAGCACGGGACGATCAGGTGTGCCCCATCAGTGGTCTTCACTGGTGTACTTATCAATAGACGTTGGACTTGTGATGGCAGTGGTTGACTCCGCATGCTGGAGGAGGCTCGGAGAGACTCCCCCTACTCCGGTGGCATCCTGTGATGACGTTAGGGGTGTGGGTAGTGCTCCGGCTAGACCACACGCTTGGTAAACTGAGTGCTAGGATCTCAGGCCATGTGGTAGGACATGCTCGGTGCGATCTGGTGGATCAGATCGGGGCTAGCCTGAGGAATCAGGTCGGGGCTNGGATCTCAGGCCATGTGGTAGGACATGCTCGGTGCGATCTGGTGGATCAGATCGGGGCTAGCCTGAGGAATCAGGTCGGGGCTTTTGATTTGGTCAACTTCGGTGAGCACTGGTCATGTCTGCGATGAGAGGGCATGATCCCTCTTCCCGCCGACTGAGCGGCTGGGGTGCGGAATGACCATTATGGCTAAGAGCGCCCCGTTAACAAATAAGAGCATGGCTGTGATGGCTGTTTATCATATGTATGTATGAAGGTAGGTATTAAAACTCGTGAGAGCCATCAAGGCCCTGCCCTTTGAGATAATGTGACCCTTGTAATCGAAGGGCCTCACATACAGATAGGTGCTACTTAAAGAAGATCTAGCTGTAAGAAAACATTAATAGTTGTAGTAAATATAATAATCCGTACTAACAGACCACTACACTTTGTAATTAAGGAAAATTGTAATTTACTATTTACTGGTATAATTCTACAGTAATTTAAATGCATTGGGCAGCAAAAGTAAGTTCGGTTACGGTACATGAGGGGAAAAGTGTTTTAAAAGTACTTGCTAATTGTTGGTTTTTAATCAAGATCTCATAGAGGATATTTTTTGGTATGTATTTTGATAACAAACACCAGCATATCTCATTACGAATGTGTTGTTTAAACTGATATTGTTTGCATTACTATAAAAATCAAACAGTTAGTCATACTATTGATTGCATAAGATATAGTATGGTTAATACAAGTGTTTATCGACCATGCTGTAAATTAAAAAATCAATTCCCACAAATAGATACAGTCAAAGCCATAACTTGCTAGAATTTGTTTTTGATTTCCATTGAACGGAAATTTGTGTATCTTCAGATATGTATTTCAGTGTGCTTTAATTTATATACAATATTTCTGTTGTTTATAATATAATCAATAGGAAGTTGACATGTGATGTAATTAGGTATTAGAGCAGCGCTGTCATCACCAACACCCTCCCCCCCAACCAGCTTAAACCAGTGTAGAGAGACACATGTCGATTGTAATCACAGCAGAGAAAGGTCAAGCCGAGAAAGATGCGCATGCAGGCCATTACATGTGTCACTGCTGCGCAGGCTTCCTCTCACCCACCTCCCTCCTTCCCCCTTAGCAAGCCAAGTAAAATTTGTAAGCACAGAGATATCACGAGATTGTCAGGTGTATTTTGCCTGGAGTTAGAAAACACGCACCGCGGAGAAGTTGACAAGCTTTGAAATGACACCACCCACCCCCTCGTCCCAACAAGGGGACATGTGCAGGAAATTAGTGAGCGAGGCTAGAAAGAATATAAGCCTCTTTGCGGGGAGGGTGGGTTTCAGTTGAAGATTACCACACCGAGAGGTTAGTCCGCATCAGTGATCAGTTGAAAATCAGTCGCGCAGAGAGCGGTCGGGGGATATCGGACCCCCGGCCTTAGCAGCACGTCAGTAGGGACGATCGGACAGTTCATTATCACTCCGCAGAGAGAAGAGTTACGTCGTGAAATCGCGAAGAGGACATCAGAATGAACCCAGAACAGCAGTCCAGGGGAGACGGCACCAAACGTGGGCCTTTTCCAAGGCCGCCCACATCGCCGGATCTCATCCACAGCCGGCAACATACCAGTACCACACCAGCAGAGTAGTTAAGTATCAAGTCGCCATCCAGAGAAGCCCCCCCTCCACCACGAAGTCGCCCACAGTTAACTCGAGTTAGCCAAAATAGAGTACCACACCTCGGAAGTGTTTCNCCACAGCCGGCAACATACCAGTACCACACCAGCAGAGTAGTTAAGTATCAAGTCGCCGTCCAGAGAAGCCCCCCCCCCCTCCACCTCGAAGTCGCCCACAGTTAACTCGAGTTAGCCAGAATAGAGTACCACACCTCGGAAGTGTTTCTGTATGTTGTTTTTGTTTAAACTCGAGACAATATATCCATCCAGTTAAGTGAAAAGTCAAAAGACTACCTTATTATAATACCCTCAAATGCCAGGCACCTTATAGTCTGTTCCTGGAGGAATTAACTCCGACCTATGAAACACTTTGTGTGCCACAGGTGGGGAATAGCATCAAGTTCCTTATTTAAAATAACTGCTGCTACAAATGAAGTAGTAGATACCATATTGTGAAGTCTAATAAGTATGAATTTTTGCATTTTAACGATGCAGTGGGTACTGCCAAGTGCTAATTGGTTTCCTCGGAGTAGTCCCTGTTTCAGTCAGCAATATATTCTGTTTCTTCTCTGTTGCAGTGTAAAGTTATTATATTTTTCCCTACGGGTTACACAAAAATGTGCTGTCTCTTAGTAGGGTGCTACCCATGCCCCAGGATGCACCCACGAGTGGAATCGTCATAGTTTTCCGATTGATTGTAATTTCGTTTTGTGTTTAAAGGTTGTGCATGGGGTCTTCGAAAAGGCTGAGTGGGTTTTCCACAAGAACTGGTTTGGCTTCCTCGCCACATTAGCGCTCTGCTTTTGTGATCAGAATTAACTTTAAAAAATGTTGTAGTGGATATGATGAGAGAGAATCGAAGTCTGGTGTAATGTGTCACTCCTTTCCTACCTATCGTGTGTCACGTGTATCTTTGCAACAGATTAATTGGAAAAAATAAACAATTTTTATCATTAAGCTTAATATTAAGGGCGGCTTTATACATTCGAATAGTTTTTAAATCTTCGTAATAAAATTTTTAAATATTTAAGTTTCTAGGCTGTTACTTAAAATGGGAAAACTACAAACTGATATACAGGTATCATCTGAACTTAAAATATTGAATTTATTAACGAAGAAATTCATAAACATTAAAAAAAATCCTTCTGCCGTGTCTGGAGACAACATCCACAGCAATAAAAATTTCACGACTAAACCTGTAGGAGTACCCAAAATGGTTATGGTCATATTGAGGCTGAATCTGACTCATGTATCGTATATTTAACTAAATCCGTACACGTCCGCGGGCAAGAAACGGGTATAGCTATTTTTCAATGTCTTAGTTAAGAATAATAAATATTGCATTAACATTAAAGTCTTCATTTCGTTAATTATTCACGAAAGAACACGCTTGAAATTAAAAAAATATATTTTATACAAAGTTTTATTGTTTCATTGGACGTAGTTTATTTTAAATGTTGAAATACCTTATATAAATGCTTATATATGTATTGCGTAATAGAAAGATTTGTTTACCAGAAAGAGCAAAAATATGTTTATAATTTTTATGGCGTGAGAAGACTCAAATTAGTTTTCCTGATGATTTGAATTTTAGAAAACATTAAAACCTTTACATATATTTGTGCCTGGATTAAAAAGTAGCTTGTTAACTGAAAACTTAATAAGAGTCGTGTGAAACAACCAACATATTGAATTATTTCAGGATGGTTTACATAAGCGTGAAACTAAAATTGTCTACTTATCAGTTTTCTTCAAATTTATTGATAAGTAACATTTTTGTACAGAATTTATTGATGTGTTTTTAACCCTTTTACTTGGTGTGCTTCTGTAAGATACCGTGCCAAATTTAATTGGCCAATTTCCGATATAAATTGGCCAACAGGTACTAAAATAAAGTGTTCAGTTCTTAAGATAACAACCGCCAGGACAAATAAAAAAGTATTTCAAAGTTTATCATCCGGAGTATCTTTAACGCTTTATTATTCATGTGAATAAATCTATGCATTCCTGTCAATTAAACGTAAATTTGTAGTTCTTTCCTTAAATGACTAAAATTATTTGTGTAAATCAGTTTATAGAGTAGCTATTTAAAAAGTACATATGAAGAATGTAAAATTAGTTAACATGTTTCTACATAGAGTTATTATTTTTTTTTTACAGTAGGTACATGCAAGTGCTAGTACATTCTGCTTCATTCAGTCATCTTACAGTAATACTCCTTAATTTTTTACACCCATGCAAGCTAGTTTCCTTAATTTAAAGTTGTATCATTAAAAAAATTCTCAATTCAATTTCGCGCAGAATTTATGCAAGTAAACATTTATTATTGTGGGGTTAAACCAGTCAACAAAGAATTATGTACGTAAATCATTCCAGCATGTTTTTTTCTTTATTTTTTAACCAAATATTAAAATATAATAAAATGCCTTATGCTAAAATTAAAGAAGTCTTTCTGAAAACGTATTTAAAAGGCAATATTGTATTACTTAGCAAATCTCGCTCTACTAATTCATCAAAGTTTTGTAAACTCTGTATAAAAAGAGTTTCACTCAACAAGAACTACATTTATGTACACTTCTTATGCGAAGTCATTTTGTAATGTCATAAAGACAGCGATGTAATTCATTCAAAATTTTCTAGAATCAAATGTTCCTTGTGATAAATTTTATAACAATAATTCTGAACATTCTAGGTTTCAATATTTCGTTAAAACTTGATTAGTTTCACAATAAGCAAACTATATTTACGTGATATTGCGTAATATAACTGGAAAACAAACAATCCAGTAATACATGTGAAGGTTCCCACAGGCATAAAATCTAATGGCGAAAGTTGTCTGGCTTATGTGAACCAAGGCAACTAGCTAGGTCCTATTAGCGGTTTTCACAGATGTGTTCAGTATAATTCAACTTCGTGTTAGTAATCATATCCCCACAATAAATTGATCAAAAATGTCTATATTTATACAAATTATTTTCCAAATCACAAAAAAGAAATAAGTACCGAGGTAGCGGGTGACAAACATGGCCCTACAAAAATTATATGGGCGACAAATCCGACAACGGGAAAGGATATATGACAGGATGTAAACACTCCTAGTTAACATCAGCTCTTTGCGGGCATTCTGCCGGGAAAGATAGTACATGTACCACAGGACGTCTGCAATATACTGCTCCGCGTTTAATGTTCCTCGTGTTTGTGCCAGTACCAAACGACGATGATCTGAAATGACTTCCCAGACCATCGCGATATAAGCAGATCATCACTATTGCTATAAAAGGCCATCCATTCGAAAAAAAACATGATACTTCACTAAAGCCAATAAGTAGCTATCCTGTAGAATTTCACATTGCTCTATGCTGACACCATTGCAAACAAAAGGGATGGTGTTGACGTGTTAATGGNGCTATCCTGTAGAATTTCACATTGCTCTATGCTGACACCATTGCAAACAAAAGGGATGGTGTTGACGTGTTAATGGCAAAATACGTAATTGTCGTCGGGATCACCGATTTACCTGTATTAGGCATCTGGAAATACTTCTTGAAGAGTTTCTGTGCCCTAGTGAGGCTGCACATGTTGCTGGCTGGTAGACAACGGAGGCACTTGCTGTTCATGTCTGTCTGTCAATCAAGTGGTGTTTTCTCTTGATAATATGTCATGGTTATCGAGAAAGGATCCTTTTTTATAGGTATCCTCACATGTCCCTTCCAACAAGGCAATCTGCCTGTGAAGTTGTAATGACTTAAATGACAGGCTTTACGGGGAGAATTGCAGCTTTATTATATTATGTATGCCCTCTCTCAGAGAGTGTCATATGCTCGAGTGTATGTCTCATGCATCTCTTTGGTATGCCTGTCAATCACAAATCACACATTTTAAGTATCGGGCATGTCACATAGCATGCTGTGTTCTGATGACTGTTGTTAAGTACAACACAATGAGCGACATCAACACTATAATTTGACATACGTANTAGCATGCTGTGTTCTGATGACTGTTGTTAAGTACAACACAATGAGCGACATCAACACTATAATTTGACATACGTGCATGTGCCATAGAACGAAACTTTGATTGAATATAAAGATTTCATTGATGTGCNCATACGTACATGTGCCATAGAACGAAACTTTGATTGAATATAAAGATTTCATTGATGTGCTCATTTACCAACTTTCACATATTCCGATCGATTTTAACAGGTTACATTAATTTTTATGGCAATGAATTTATAGAGGAGCAAGGGGTAATTGCAATACCTTAAGAATTGTAGTGTATACTTTTAATTTCAATGTTCCAAAAGCTGTGTTTTTTTTAACAAACGATGCTACGTTGCATGCATTTTACACAAAAAATTAAAAAGTGTAAGAAATCGTATACTTACATTATAACACTTATCTGGATTTCCCGCATGGTGGGGCAATGCCGATAAGTTAAAGTTCCAAAAGAATAACGTTGTAGAAATGCTGACAATTGTTATTCACACAATAAGCAATAAACCAAGAACAAGAATGTGGTTTATTTGATAGTAGAAACATATTTTTATGCAGAAACTCCAAATTCAGAGAAATCAAGTAAGTTGAAAGCCTTATAATATAATATACAAAATCTTCTACATGTCACACATGGGGAATTTCAATTTTCCAAATCACATTCAACGCAAACGTCACATAAGTAACCTTCTGACGTGTCTCACCATGTACAAAGTGAAAGGGCCCATAGCCCACAAGAAGTGCACCTATACCATTCTTCGTTATCAATACCGAACTCGTCACACACCAAATAATTTTCTTCACCATCGTCAATATTATCGCTCTCACTGTCATCACAAATATTTTCACCACTTCCAGTTTCTTCTTCTGATGATGTTTCCAAATTTCTCTACGTGCAGTAGTGACATGTTAAACATTCCTAAGAATTTTTTCCTGTAGCATGAATTCTTACTTCCATTTTTCTTTTCCTTCTGTTTGTCTCAGTTTTTTTTACACTTACTCATCTTTCAAAGTAGTTAGAATTAATATTGCAGAATGTAGTTTTCTTCCTTTCCTGCTCCTAGAATTTGAAGAAAAGCTACTTAGACCATGCACTTGAGAAGCTGTATCAAAAAACCTCAGGAACAGTTGGTGAGCGTGGTTCTCGTTCAGTTGTTTGTAAGATAGTTTGACTAGAACTAAATTTTCTTACTGGAGAAACATGTCCAGGGACTGAAACTCATCCAATTTATGGTATTTAGGACTCGGAGATGGAATCACTCTGTAGGACGTCCTGGTGAATGAAATCTTCGTCTGTAAATATTTCCGCATCTAAAGGAAAAATTCCTGTCGGTTTGAAACCAGAAATTCCCTTTGCAACTGTAGCCTTGTTTGAATACACTTTGCAGAATAAGGCAGCAAAATCACCAGGTTGGGGGATTTTCAAATGTTTGACTTTCATAAACGTATCACACACTTTGTTGTATGCCTTCTTTAGTGGTCCAAAGAATGTCACATATGATGGTTGCAAACGATTAGACCTATTTGGTGGGATGTAAACAATTAATATGCCCTTCTCCTTGCAGAAATCATATACATCTATATTGATGTGACTGTAATAGTTGTCCAGTATTAGAAGAGCAGGTTTCTCTGGGTTTGGTTTCGTATTTTCATAGAAGTGTTTTAGCCAGTCCATAAATAGCTCTTCATTTGACCATCCATTTTTAGAACAATCATATATTGCTCCAGGTGGTCCACCTTTGTGAAGAAAGGGGTTCATCCTTTGGCATGGAAATATGATCATAGGTGGAATGAACCTACCAGCACTATTCATGCAACATATAACAGTTATATTTTTACCATGTTCCTAACTTGTCACAGAGCCAACTGTTTTTTTACCTTTTGGAGCCAGAATGTTCCTTGGTTATTGCACAGTTCCCATGCCAGTCTTGTTGATGTTGTGGAGTCTCGGTTAACTGTCACCCTTTTAACCATCAATACTGGAGATTCACCCTGTGTACATAACATGCGAGAAGTCCACAGTATGCTGACAAACTGGCCACTTCTTCTCCAGGCATACGACTTCATAATGGAGCACATAGTTGGCAGAGAGAATCAGCTCGCTAATGCACTGCCACACACCCCTTGCGTTGACATAATCTTGCACAACGAGGTGGAGTGGGGAAATTCTACCACCTAGTACATCCGATGCAGTCAGAGAGATAAGCCCACACTAAATCAGTGTTTCCAATAATAACTCATTGTGCAAATTGTTTGACTATAGCTTAAACCCAGAAAATGTTTTGTATCTAATAAACACCACAAGGTGTGTCAAACGCAAACACCAGAGTGTTAGTTCTTACTGGATATGCATGTTATCCCACCATGTGTGGTGTATTGCACATGTTCGTTCCCCCTGAGTCGGGGAACATGAGTTACGTTGCGCCCACAGGAGTGGATTTGTAGGCCACCCAGGTGTAGAAGATAGTGTGAAATGTTATGGTACATTCATATTGGCAAGCTCTAGCCTGTAATGTGAGGCATTTTGTACAACATTGTATCATATATAACCATTTGAAAGCACATATGATGGAAAGTACAAAACAATAGCAACCACATGTGCCAATGGACCATTTGAGGGGGTATCCCTAGAACTTGCGGGATCCTTTCAATGCACGTCCACAGGGATAAAATTTATTTTTGTCATCACAGACAATTTTTTAATGTTTGAATGTTTGTANCCTTTCAATGCACGTCCACAGGGATAAAATTTATTTTTGTCATCACAGACAATTTTTTAATGTTTGAATGTTTGTATAAGTGTACACAGTGTCGAGTGCATGTGCATGTAATGTAGCAAAAGTTCTGGAAAATAATTTTTCCTATGCTGGGGTTATCCAAAATCCCTACTCACAGACAATGGGTTGCAATTCACAGGTTGTAAGTGGCAGAAATTATGCATTCATTGGGATGTGCATCATTTGAAGACAGCTGTTTACAACCCACATGCTAACCCCATGGAGCGATGCAATAAGAACTTATAATGCGGTTACATTTATATTTGGGGGAGCAGCATACCAGTTAGGCTGAACACCTGCACGCCGCTCTCTTCACCCTCAACTGGTATGCCAATGCAGACACTCACAAGTCACCAGCCTATGTCCTGCTGAGCCACAACCACGTACTAACAGGCGAGTTAGACTGCTCACACAAATCGGCAACAGTAACCCAGAAGCCCCTCGCTCTTTCATCTAACCTTCTGTGAGAGGCCCAGATGCTCTATGTTCCGCTGTTGGAAAAGGAGTGCGGTCTCCAGTCACAATGTCAGCTCACCTGTCGGCATTCAATGGCACCATACACGCGCCCTAGTTCTTCCTCAGGGCTGTGTACTACTCACACTTCCGTCATCCACCTGAGAGCAGCTTCGATGTTCTCTCTTCCGCAGTTGTCGATCGACTGTCGTCTCCCTGCCACGCACCATTCCTAGTGGGAAAAATGCAAACATTCTCGCCCCAGCAGTAAGGGCACTCTGCTAGGGATTCGTTGGCTCCGCGGAATTTGTTCATGGTTAAAGTAATCTGGCACGATATCGCTGTGATTGTGCGGCTATTATTTAAAAAACNGCTCCGCGGAATTTGTTCATGGTTAAAGTAATCTGGCACGATATCGCTGTGATTGTGCGGCTATTATTTAAAAAACATTTTTACATTAAAGGTGTATTTTACAACAGGAATTTAGGTCACATTTATTTAACACAATGTTTAGCGAATAACTGCATTACTTTTAAAATATTTCCCTCTTATATGTCGTCCAAGATGGTAGGGGTATAATCAAAAATATTAGTGTTTTAAATTCAGTCTGTATCCAGACTCCGAGCTTTTCGGATGTGTTCTTGCTCCCTATATTTAACTATGTAATTACTCTCGATACGCAATTAATTTGCATAATTTTTTATTGTCATAACTCTGTGTTGGAGTTCAGTATGCTACTGGCTGCCATAGAGGCAAAATGTGTAATTACAANATTTTTTATTGTCATAACTCTGTGTTGGAGTTCAGTATGCTACTGGCTGCCATAGAGGCAAAATGTGTAATTACAAGTACTTACTCTAATGTAATTAACCTCTGTAGTTATGTTTTAATTTCCTTCTATGGGAATCGAACTAAGAACTATAACATACGTGTGTATACATTTGTTTCGATTTAATTACCCTCGAAGGAAATCGAACCAAGGATAACCCGGTGCACACAAAATTATGCAATAATTACCCTTTTCGGGATTTGAAGCAAGGACTAGGTCAGTACAAACAAAATTACGACTTAATTAGCATCGACAAGATTCGAATAAAGTACTATCTAAGTACAAATGTAATTATGTTTTCTTTATCATCGATGGGAACCGAACCTATCACTAACCCAGTACAAATTTAATAAAACCTTAATTACCCTCGATGGGAATCGAATCAAAGACTAGNACCGAACCTATCACTAACCCAGTACAAATTTAATAAAACCTTAATTACCCTCGATGGGAATCGAATCAAAGACTATGTTAGTATAAAATTAATTAGGGTTTGATTAGCTAATACAGGATTCGAACCAAGGAATAACTCAGGGTGTGTATAAATGTAATAATATTTTAATTATCCTCGATGGGGATCGAACCAAGGACTAGGTCAGTACAAATCTTTTTGCGTTTTTAATTAACCTGGACAGGAAAATAACGAAGGAGTAGTTCTGTATAAATGTATTTATGCTTTACATGTCCCTAATGGGATTAGAACCAAGGACTAGGTCAGTGCGTGTGCAAATGTATTTACNCTTTACATGTCCCTAATGGGATTAGAACCAAGGACTAGGTCAGTGCGTGTGCAAATGTATTTACATTTTAATTAGCCTCGATGGAAATCGAACCAGGTAGTAGGCCAGTATAAATGTAATTGTGCTTCAATTACCCTCGGCAGTAATAAAAACCAACGAAGATGGTGGACATACAGGGGATGGACAAAATAATATGAACACCTGACATATACACAATATTTATTTATTAATGAGGTGTTGGGCCACCATTTGTTTTTAGAACAGCTGCAATTCTTCGCGGAATAGATTCGTAGAGTGTCTGAATAGTTTCCAACGGAATGTTGTCCCATTCTTGTACCAAAACATCCGCTAATTGCTTCAATGATGTTGGAGATGGAAATCTGCTCCTCACTCTCTGCTCTAAAACTCCCCATAACGGTTCAATTATGTTGAGGTCTGGCTCCTCAAACTAAGACTGAACATTTTTTGCTGTGTGTATGGGCGCATTATCATCTTGGAATATGGCAGTGTTTAGCAGCAATATGCTAGTCATAGTAAGAACTTCATTATTGAGGATGTCAAGATATTCATTGGCAGTAATCCGGCCAGTGATGTGAATGAGAGGACCAGCTGAATACCACGATATAGCCGCCCAAATCATAACGGAACCTCCCCCATGCTTGACTGTAGGAAGCAGGCAGTCCGGATCGTAGGCTTCTTTTGGGGTTCTCCATACATAAACCCGGCCGTTTGTAGGAAACAATGTAAACGATGATTCATTGGACCATACCACATTCTTCCAATCATCAAGTGTGCAGGTTTTATGATCGTGGCACCACTTCTTTCGCAGCTTAGCGTTGGTTTCCGTTATAAAGGATTTCGCAATTGCAGCCCTTCCATGAATGCAAGCTTTGTAGAGCTTCCGCCGTACTGTTTTTGTCGAAACAGTATTACTCAAGTGAGTGTTGAGTTCTGCTGTCACTTTTGCCGCGGTAGTTCTATGTTGTCTGGCCATAATTATTTTTAATGATCGTCGGTCTCTGTCAGTTAACTTTGGGCTTCGCCCACCATTCCTCTTCGCCGATGATGTTTTACCATATTTTGTGTATGCTGTCATTACCGTGGATACTGTCGCTCGTGAAACGTTAAACAATTGAGCTGTTTTCGTCACAGACGCTCCCGCTAACCGAGCACCAACGATTTACCCTCTTTCGAAGTCTGAGAGATCACACATTTCACCGATCGCTTGTTATAACCGTCGCGGAACAAAGCGTATACTACACTGAAATATAACCTACAAGACTTGGCATGTAAACTGTGCAATGCATACGCGTCGCATTATTTACACGGAAGCAGTGTTGTCAACATGCATCAAAATGTACTATATTGCATTGTGTTCATATTATTTTGTCCATCCGCTGTATAACACTAACATATTGGCTATTCACACATCGGTTGTGTTTGACCAGTGGTCGGGATATAATGTGTACATAGGGTATGTAATTACTGCATAATTTATTATTATTATTCTAGGCAGATTTATTAATGTCGGTATGTGCAGTTATTCGTTATGAAATTATTCATTATGCAATTATTCATTACATTATTGTAGTTATTCATTACACACTTATTACCCATAATTACACTTAATAACCTTCACCCGGACTCGAAACAAGGACTGATCGTCTCCTCAACCTCCTGGTCCAACCCTACACCGCCCTTAGTCTCTCGACCTCCAGACTTTCTCTAAAAATTTCAAAGTTCCACAAATGTCGCTTGGGCGATTTGTCCGCCGATAGGGTACCCCAACAAGCAAAAGACCAATCACAACACACCTCAGTACACTTGACGAGGCCGCAATGCAGCTAGCCCCTAGACACCAATGTCAGCGAATACAAGTACAAGCCATCATCCCTCCACCCACGTGGCTGTCCGTGTACCCCGAGTATTATCTTGAGAAGCGCCATGATAAGTAGTCGATTATGTCTTTAATTAGTGTAAGAAATATAGGCTTCAGGCCATTGGGCGTTTCTCTGGGAATGCTACGGAAGCTACGTGATGAGTGTCAAAAAGTGGGTTTAATTTAACATAACAGCTAGAATTGCGGTGAGTAGAAATATATTAAATAAATTACGTATGGTATTATAGATATAAATATGAGAGGGCTGTTTTCAGTTTAGTATGTAAAGGGAACTTCCTACTTACCGAAAATTTGGACTTGCACACATCAATACCAGTCCTTACGACCAGGGCACGGCTCTTCCAGCCCCCAAACATTCCCCCTTTAATTTTAATCTGTGATAGATTAAAATAAAATTTCCGTGGGATTTTGGGAGATATTTTTATAGGCAGTTACACAAAAGTTCAGTGTTATTGTGTCAATCTGATGGGAGTGCTAAGCAATTTGTAATTATTATAATTGGGGATTTTGCAACCCTCTCACTTAGTTCGCTAATTACACAATTCAATGCNACTTGCACACATCAATACCAGTCCTTACGACCAGGGCACGGCTCTTCCAGCCCCCAAACATTCCCCCTTTAATTTGAATCTGTGATAGATTAAAATAAAATTTCCGTGGGATTTTGGGAGATATTTTTATAGGCAGTTACACAAAAGTTCAGTGTTATTGTGTCAATCTGATGGGAGTTCTAAGCAATTTGTAATTATTATAATTGGGGATTTTGCAACCCTCTCACTTAGTTCGCTAATTACACAATTCAATGCAGTGATAAAGTGATTGTACCATGTCTATTTAGATTTAAGATTTTCTGACCAATTGTAAGCTTACTTGTGTTTCGACCACTACGATGCGGCACGATGAGTATAAGTTAGTGGTCACATCAACCATTCGGCAGTCTGTGGGAGGCCTTCATTTCGTAACTTTGCTCATGAGGTCTTTCTGAAAGTTATTAATTTTTCTTGGAATCTCTTTTGTTTTGCCTCCCACTCCTGCTCCGACCTCCTACTTACAGCACTTTTCGACGCAAGAAGGTTAAATGACTAAATTCATGAAAACTGCCATCTCTATCCTTTGCCTCATTGACCACCACGTGGGTTGTAAACTTCAATCTTGTAGCAGTCATGTGACCAGCACACCTTTATTGCTTTCTATTATATTGAGTATGGCGAGAAACATTTTTTCAAATCGGAGATAAAAGAACACGTCGTGCAATTCAGAGTATTTAATATATTATTGGTACTTAATTTTTGTGCACCTGTATATTACATGCGTAAATAAATCTGTCACAATGGAATGCGGTGTTCACATATATTACTGTTCAGTGATCTAGCTTGGCGTCACCCAGCCAGAGTGCGAGCGACAGTGGTGTTTCCCTGGCCTAGAACAGGATTTATTATTCAGGTCCTCTGCACTGTGCACCATGATTGTGTCGTCAAGGGATAAATTGCCATACTGCGGAATTGCAGCACGCCCTAAGACACAAAGTTTCAGCCCTGTCAGTGGAGGAGTGCATTCAATGGTGCCCTTTTAACGTAAAATGTCCAGCCTAATACCACGTCGAACCGATCGACATGTTGCCGTCTGCCTACCGTAACCTCCTGGCGACAATGTTGTTACACACATGAAAAACATGGCCTAACCATGGCATATTGTATGCACTGGACAGCTGATTTGTGCTTAGTGATGGTTCTCATGTTATGTGGGTTTGACGTTGCCATATTTGTAATGCAGCGTCTGTCACTCGATTTGTAAAATATTCGCCCAAGATTTTGTAACTTTTTATAAGCTTCATTAATTACTCTTTAACACTACCCATTGTTTACTGTTTGTAAAGTTTGTATTTTCATAAATATGCCATAGACTACGTCGCATTTGCCGACTTTGGCCGCCAGTTCTATTTGCTTTTTTAAGGTCATCGGACACTTTATTTTCGCATGCATAATAATATATACCCCTTGTTATAAACTGAATTATAACACCCTCCTTTAGGAAAATATGGGTGCTGATTCGTAACCAAGCACAGGGTGGTAACCCGTATTTTACCGAAGAAGGAGGATGATATTACCAACCGCATTTTAAAACGTGTAAAATCTCCATTCTACAAAACACTCTTCGCCGGTTTGTTGCTTAATCTCAAGTAAGTGCTGATATTTGTAATGAAAATCATTCTAAAAATCGGGTATTTTATGCTCACAGGTCCCTTAAAAATCACTTTTTAAGGAAAAGTAGAACAAACTTCGTCTTATATAAGGCGAATCACCTAAAAATTGTACAGCAAATACTTCTGAAATGGAAGGTGCTATTTATGTGCTGGATTCNAGCCCTGTCAGTGGAGGAGTGCATTCAATGGTGCCCTTTTAACGTAAAATGTCCAGCCTAATACCACGTCGAACCGATCGACATGTTGCCGTCTGCCTACCGTAACCTCCTGGCGACAATGTTGTTACACACATGAAAAACATGGCCTAACCATGGCATATTGTATGCACTGGACAGCTGATTTGTGCTTAGTGATGGTTCTCATGTTATGTGGGTTTGACGTTGCCATATTTGTAATGCAGCGTCTGTCACTCGATTTGTAAAATATTCGCCCAAGATTTTGTAACTTTTTATAAGCTTCATTAATTACTCTTTAACACTACCCATTGTTTACTGTTTGTAAAGTTTGTATTTTCATAAATATGCCATAGACTACGTCGCATTTGCCGACTTTGGCCGCCAGTTCTATTTGCTTTTTTAAGGTCATCGGACACTTTATTTTCGCATGCATAATAATATATCCCCCTTGTTATAAATTGAATTATAACACCCTCCTTTAGGAAAATATGGGTGCTGATTCGTAACCAAGCACAGGGTGGTAACCCGTATTTTACCGAAGAAGGAGGATGATATTACCAACCGCATTTTAAAACGTGTAAAATCTCCATTCTACAAAACACTCTTCGCCGGTTTGTTGCTTAATCTCAAGTAAGTGCTGATATTTGTAATGAAAATCATTCTAAAAATCGGGTATTTTATGCTCACAGGTCCCTTAAAAATCACTTTTTAAGGAAAAGTAGAACAAACTTCGTCTTATATAAGGCGAATCACCTAAAAATTGTACAGCAAATACTTCNCTCCCTTAAAAATCACTTTTTAAGGAAAAGTAGAACAAAATTCGTTTTATATAAGGCGAATCACCTAAAAATTGTACAGCAAATACTTCTGAAATGGAAGGTGCTATTTATGTGCTGGATTCNTTATATAAGGCGAATCACCTAAAAATTGTACAGCAAATACTTCTGAAATGGAAGGTGCTATTTATGTGCTGGATTCACAAAATTGAAATTTAGACAAGGGACCATAATTGCATCTAAGACACGGTTTTTAATACCTATTAGAATGTGCATTTCTTGAAAAAAGTAAATTTTTTTCAAATAGAACAATGCCTTTTCACATTAAAAAATGAAAACTATAGGAAACTAGAGTGTCAATGGTGTTTGTTGCAGCATTCCAGCGCAAGTAGTTTACGTGCTACCATAATATGATAATTTATATAGATACATTTGTCTCCTTCGTGTAACTGCTTAGTTACTAGGCTATCATGTTCGTATGTTTACTTTTCTGTTTTAGTGTGCATGTGGTTTTTTCTTATATGCAAGAAAACACATCTTACATCTTGTACATTTATGTTTTTTTACTGTACCATGTATCAGCACTCTTTTAAGAGATACAAAAGTGAATAAAAAATTATGTAAACTCTCATAAAGACAGAGAAAACTGTCCTTCACAGGTTGTGTTGAAAATGAAGACACCGGCTACAATGCAAACATCTCATTTGTCGTGTAAAAATCGCTGCACATTTTATAGCCTTTCAGCAGAAATTTCCGAACAAAAAGCTATAGTATGTTGTTTCATATCTTCTGGTGTAGTCGGTATGTCCTAGTAGGCAGTGTCTTTTAGCGTTACCCACAGAACAACATCCAAATGGGTCAGGTCTGGTGAACGGGCAGGCAAGCGTACATTTCCCCTTCGTCCAGTCCAACGATTTTGAAACAATCGGTGAAGAAAAGCTGTAATACGTCTTGCACTATACGCTGGGCGACCATCATGCTGATACCACATGATCCTCCTTGTCTGCATTGGTAGAGCTTCTAACATCTGTGGAAATTTATCTGTTAGAAGGTTAACATACTTTTGGGAATACAGTTTTCTTTCCATGAAAAAAANTCTAACATCTGTGGAAATTTATCTGTTAGAAGGTTAACATACTTTTGGGAATACAGTTTTCTTTCCATGAAAAAAAGAGCCTATGAGATGATGGTTCACCTTTCCACACCACACATTTACACTCCAAGGACGCTGACGATCCACTNAAAAAAAGAGCCTATGAGATGATGGTTCACCTTTCCACACCACACATTTACACTCCAAGGACGCTGACGATCCACTTGACGAAGCCAATGAGGATTGTTTACTGACCAAAACTGCATGTTTCTGAGGATGACTTGGCCTTGATTTTTAAATATTGCTTCATCACTAAACCAGAGCATGTCAAATCTGGTGTATCATGTCTCAATGCCCATGTACAAAAGCTAACACGGTACTCAAATCGTTATCATGAAGTTTTTGATGGAGATGGACATGATACGGATGGAACTTAGACGGTGCAGAATGCGTAGTAGACTCGCCTGACTCACTTCACTTNGATGGAGATGGACATGATACGGATGGAACTTAGACGGTGCAGAATGCGTAGTAGACTCGCCTGACTCACTTCACTCCCTGTTACGATTGCACGGGAGATAACTTGCGGATTTATAGCAACAGCAGCTAGAACATTAATTTAACCTTCTTNTGATGGAGATGGACATGATACGGATGGAACTTAGACGGTGCAGAATGCGTAGTAGACTCGCCTGACTCACTTCACTTCCTGTTACGATTGCACGGGAGATAACTTGCGGATTTATAGCAACAGCAGCTAGAACATTAATTTAACCTTCTTCACCGATCACTCGTTTTTTTCTGCTAGGTTTTCGAGGTGTTACACTTCCAGTTTCCCGTAATTGGTTGAAGAAGTTTGCAAATGTATTGTCGAGATGGTTGATGTCTATTGGGATATCGTTCAGCGTACACATTACAAGAACGAACAGCATTCTTCCTACATTCGCCATACACCATGAGCATGTCGGCTTTTTCAACATTAGTAAATACCATCTTCCAGCACGTCCTACTTCTAAGTAGTATGAACTATCACAAAATAGGGGGTCCCAATGTAATCAGTATAAAGGAAACAGAATCTAAACACACATACGAACATCGTAGCCTAGTAACTAAACGTTTTAACGAAGCAGACATCTGTAGGTATTTAAAATATTCAAACTACGATAGCACGTAAAATGCTTCACTAGAATCCTGCAATGAACACCATTGACATTCTAATTTCATCTAGTATTACTTTCTTGATGTGAATAGGCATTGTTCCATTTGAAAAAGAAAATTATTTATCTTTGTTCAAGAAATACGCATTATAATAATAATTAAAAATGTGTCTGGGCTGCAATAATGAGCCCTTGTCTAAACTTCAATTCTGTGAAACCAGCAGATCAATCGCACCTTTCATTTCAGTTATATTTGTGGTGCAAATGTTAGGTTATTCACCCTGTATTTTCGTCGGGATTTACCTGACGAAGTTTGTCGGTGACTTTTAGTAACACGTTGTACAAATAGATAAAATTGAATATTTGAAACAGTTTCAGTATTACTACCATTAGTTTTCAAATAGTTGTTTTTCAAAAATAATTTTATATTTTTTTTAAATTTGTGAACACTTTTTGCCGAGAATTTTTTTTAGACTACATATATTACAAGCAATACTTAATAAGACTTTCATTGCCTTAGCTTCTTTGTTCTGCAGCTAGGCAGTGTAACTTGTATAGTAATTTATGTATGTGAAGCACCTTCATATTTGTGTTAGTTGTACAATGAAAAAAATTATCTATCTCTCCTGTCAGGAACTGCGTTTGGTGTCGATAGCATGCTATCACTCGTCTGTAGATAACCACACTACGATGTAATTCAAAGGTACTCTTGCTGAGCACAAAAATTACTTACCTACTCACCTGTGCTAATGGAAGTTGCCACCATTAGTACGAATGTTTGGGCAAGTTATAACACCCCCGCCCCCAAAGAAAAAAAAACAACAGGGCAGTCGAAAAAAAATATGCACTTGTCAGCAAATATTTCATTTATGTACTGCATGCAGATGTAGTCAGTGGCAATTTTTTTGAATATAAAAATTAATAGATTAAATATGCATAGTATGGTACCATCTTAAACATAAAATTGATATTTTACTTTAGTACAGGAGAAATGTATCTTAACTATGAATTAGATGTTAGTAGTTTATAATGTGTCAGTTCTAAATAATTATTTTACGATGAAGACTATATTACAAAAATATTAATTAAAAGCTGTTAACATAGGAAAAATATGATAAACATAAATTTCTGGCAACTAGCAATGCAAGATTTTTTTTTACTAACTGTAATATTAATTTTAAAGGAAATAATTTTTTATGGTGGTAAAATATATTTAAAATATTGGATAAACTATACAGCCAATATCCCTTGTAGCAAACTACATGGGTCCAACACTTGGCATTTGATAGGAAATATTGGCTTTATGTTGGGCTGAAATACACACAATAATAAAATGTATTTGCCAGATGTTTTTATTTGTTTCTATTGTATTGCAACTTAACGCTTCAGAAATATGTTTGAAAATTATTTTTTTAGTAGTTGCCTTAAGCCCAACGTAATATGCCAACGAAAACTTACTATCAGGAAAAAATGTTTTCAGATTACTTAGCGCCAATGAGGTAATGATACCACCAAAATCATTAAATGCCATAATATTTTATTGTAAGTGAAATTTTTTAAACATTAAACTGGTTTGTTGGTAGTTGGTGTGTATTTAGCCACTATTGGGCCAACGTTGTGCAACCAACATTAAAGTCGTATTACGGAACAAATGTTACGATTGTCAACAATGCAGCTTTCTTAGTTTTTATAAAGTACTAATTCTTAAACACCTGAGATAATTTCTTTTTGAGATATGTATTGTTTGTTGTATGTTGTGTCGATTTTGGGAACACAATGGTTGGAAATTGGTATTTAATGGTAAGTTGGGCCAACATCGTGTAACCAACATTATTCTAACAATGGCAATTATTATTTTTCTAATGAAATTACTTATAATTTCGTTATATTTTTAAAAGCTATGGTTTTTAACACACGAAATGTCATATTTAAATTTGCTTTGTTCGTCATGTGCTGGTGATTTTTTGGAAAACCTATTGTCAGCATTTTGTATGTATACTTTCGTTGCCACACACTGTAAAATCAGCATAAAGTCAATAATGAAAGAACACATTTTTTATTTTAAAAAATATGTTTTATTTTCACAGCATATGAAGTCTTTCCAATAGTATTTTCTTACATTATTTTTTTTTCTTTATATGTTTAGATAATGTTGGTGAGTATTTTTTGTTACGTTCGATTAACATTGCGTTACAAAAATTTGAAAACAAAGGTTATTATTAATATATTTTAAACAAAAAGTTTTTGGTATATAATACATTTTATTTACTTGGTGGTTCAGAAATTTTAAGACCAGCGATCCTTTAAAAACAAACTTTTTTCAATGTTTGTTACTTGTTAAAAAACATACTTGTGTAATGGTAGGCATTCATATATTTCGCCAATGACTTCATATGTTGGCAGTTGGTTGGTAAGTTTTTAAATGTTATGTGTTGGAATACAAATATTTGGCCAATGAATATATTAATATTATATATGTACCATTCGCCAATCATTATTTCCGGGCAAAATTCAAATATATTAATAGCAGGTACTTTGTTTATAAAAAGTTAAAATACATGTATATAAACCAAATTCATTATGCAAAAATGTTATATACACATACAAATATTACTTATTTTAGCATATACACACTCGATTAATTTATTGTACCTTTCGAGGTAACTAACGTATATGTAATGTTTTAATTTGGAAGGAATTAATAGTAGAATTAGGTATTATTTTTTAATCCTTAAATTTAGGTTGGCATGTTCATATTATGTTATATGGTGTTTATTAGCTACGTTCGAATACAAACTGGCTTATGTTAAAGTGCATTGAATTTCTTTAGTGTTTCATTCATTTGTACGAGAAAATTTTCCTGCGGCATTGCTCGCAATTATATAGAGCGTTCTATGACTCAATAAATGGTAAAAAAAAAGAAATATACGCCATACTGGGAAGCATGTAAGGCATGGGATGTTAAATACAGTTTACATGTAGTAAAATGTGACTTTTAATACACCAAGGAATAAAATGCAGTTTAGTTAACTGAAATGGTAGGAAATATTTCATATTTCTTCTCTATTTGTGTAGCGTTAAAACGGTGTAGTACATAGCCCACAAGGCAGGTAACTGAAATGGCTTGGGTTTGCGCCCATCTCCCGCCAAGTAGGTTTTCAGAATATGAGTTGAAAAATAGAACAGCTATGAAATATGCATGGTAAATTTTCATTTTCAAGCATTGGTCAAAATTTATTTAAAACATCACTAACCAATGTCGGCAAATGTTATTGGTTGACAATGTGTATGTAATAACACGCCATGCCAACATGCTACCAATGTTGTAAAATGTCGGTAATCCTTTGGTTGGTAAATAGCAGGACATAGTTCTGTGTCCAAATAATAAAACTACGTAGGGCCAGTGTAGTCCCAAGTGTCATTTAGATGTTTAGCCAACATTGGCCCAACCAAAAATTGCTGCTGGGGATACTACTCTAATGTGCACTTTAAATGAGCAAAGATTCTTATTAAATCACCCAGTTCACTTTATTTTCTTGCCAAAAAACATTAACTGATGTGTTATGTAGAGAAGCAGTGTAAATCTATGTATCAATATATTTTTAATTTCCTAGAGTTGTAAACATTATATAAATGAACACCACTTTTGAACTAGCATCTTGATATTATAGAACACTGATTTGATTAACAGGTAGCCAGTTACATCCCGCAGTTGGCACGAATGAATCCCGACTATTGGGGAGTAAGTGTGTGCACAATAGACGGCCAGCGATTTTCAATTGGAGATGTCAACATTCCATTCACGCTCCAGTCGTGCAGGTAAAACAAATATTTTAAACATAAACTTACTCTGAAAAATTCATATAGTGATCCACCTCTTCAAAAACTATGCATATTTTTATTTCTTTGATGTTGAAAAAATTATATATGCCTCATCGATATATTTACGCAATATGTTGTATTGCTTAATGTGCTGGAATACCCCTACACTTTACTTTTAATACAGTAAAATACAATAATTTTCGATGTTAAACATTCGTGAATATATGCACGCTTAAATAATGTAATTTTACACAAATGTACAGTTTTATTCCAGAGACTATCGTAACAACTTCAATTCTCCGTACAGTGTTGTTTTACAATGGACAAATTGTTTGTACACATGCAGATGGTATGTAAAATACTTGACCATAATTTGTATTAACATCAGGATGCATAATTTTGCATGTACTTAGTTGGCCTAGCATTTACCCCTTAAATTTTTGTAGTATTTTTACATGGAATATAGTTAGTATATATAGATACAAACACACATTTTCTATTAGTAATAGCATTTTACTTCAACTTGGGTGTGTGTTGTTTCGTAATACTCCATTTACAATGTTTGTATTTCCCCCAGATTTTCGTCGTGATATTATTCGTAAGCACGTTATTTATACAATGTAGCCTATTACAATTGCATGCTAAGTAAAGGTAAGATCATATTATATTGATTATATCTGAAAATTTTCATTCCTTGATTAATTAAGAATTACAAAATTTAGAGCGAAATAAAAATTAACATTAGAGCTTTTAACACCTTAATCTGTTGATGTTTTTTTTTTACTTGAAGTTCACAGTGAGTTTACACTGAATAAACATGTTTATTCAATGTATGGAAATGGTGAACCTAAACATGAAAAATCAATTCGTAGCAATACATTAAATACAGACTTTCAACACTACTGAATGTAATAAATTAAATATTATAAAGAGTGCTTTGTGTCAAAGCATTTCAACTTCGTGGCATCTGTTATATGTATGTATAAGTATATCGTGCGAACATGCACAAACACGAGAGCAGACATCAAGTCACCTTCTCTCTTTATGATCCACATGAAAAAACTTACGAAGTCCAGATTCCAACCAAAAAGGTGCAAATCTCAGGGGTTACCTATAGAAATATTCAAGATTATGAATTCCAGCACAGAAAGCTTCCAAACACACACAGTATGTTTAATTTTACACGAGTGCTGATCTACACACAATCATTAAAATAAGTGTGCCATAACCGTGAACCTACACAAACACACACTGAAATTAAACCAGTTACTGCCGGTATCTTTGTGATATTTCGTGTCCATAATTGTCTCATTTCTAGCCCGTACGGTGCACAGAAAATAAAAGAAAATCATAACAATTTTGCTAGAAGAGATCAGTCTAACGCGAATTAAATATTTACGTATCTAAGTCTAGTATAAGATATTTGACAAATAGGGAAGACCACAAAAAACAGTTTTAGCCATATTTTCTCACATCAAATACAAGCTGTATCTTCAGAATCGAGTGATTCTAATCTTCGGCTGTCCTCTATTCGGGAATATAACGAAAATCCCACTTTAAAAAACATAGACTGGAAATTTTCCTAGAAAAATGCATTTACTAGCTAGATATCTATACAAAATCTGTATGTCTGTCATAATTCACATCACGAGCATCGTGCATTTTTTTAAGCATAGTGAGCTATGTTTTCGCATAAGACTGTTCTGCACAGCACCATGATAACATGAGCAATACACTGAAGAGTTAAAAAAACTGGTACACCTGCCTAATATCGTGTAGGGCCCCCGCGAGCACGCAGAAGTGCCGCAAGACGAAGGCGCATGGACTCGACTAATGTCTGAAGGTATGCAGGAGGCAATTCACACCATGAATCCAGCATGGCAGTCCACAAATCCATAGGAGTACGGGGCGGTGGAGATCTCTTCTTAACAGCACGTTGCAAGGCACCCCAGATATGCTCAATAATGTTCATGTCTGGTGATTTAGGTGGCCAATGGAAGTGTCTAAAGTCAGAAGAGTGTTCCTGGAGCCACTCGGTAGGAACTCTCGACGTGTGGGGTGTCACATTGTCCTGCTGGAATTGTCCACGTCAGTCGGAATGTACAATAGACATGAATGGGTGCAGGTGATCGGGCAGGATGCTTACGTATCTGTATCCCATTATAAATGATAATGGCAGAAGTGTATGTAAGGAAGTGAGTACGATTACACTCCCGTTTAATGATTGATGTGACGTTCACTTTGCTATTACTTAAATTGGTTCTTGTTTTCGGTAAGTTATGCATATCTGTGTTGTCATCTCCAGTGATTATATGAAAATTTTCATGCACCACCTACACATTTTCTATTGCCACATATCTGGTATCATCTAAGGAGGGCGATCAGCTTGCTTGCTAGTAATAGACTGCTAATAATGGTACCAGAGCACGTCGCAGCCGCGTAAAAAATATTCTCCATGCTGATAATACCGTCACCGACCCCACCATTCCACTTTCTGAAACAGTGGCCGTTACCCTGTGGGGACGAAAAACTAAATACTTTGCGACACTCCAGGCCTTGTTTATTCCCTCTTTGTCCCATCACAATACACGAGGCTCCTGGACCACCCATTCTCTTGCCTTTTTCCTGTTTTTGTCTCGATAGACAATGCCCTAGTACGGCACTCCTCGTGTAACATACAAAAAACATCCTCATGATCATGCAGATCAAGTAAGGCAGAACACTAGTTGTTATACAATATTCTGCCTCAATCTCGAGCTCTCTTTTTATGTTTCACAAAACATTTAAAACATCGCCCCCCTAAAAAATGTTCCTTCGGCCCCTATCGACCCCAAAGTGACTACCTTTTTTCTCTCCATGAGGCACAATATTTTCTCAAGCCGTCAATGTTGTAAACCTCTCATTTTCTTTTGATCACCTATCCGCCGCGTTCACAGACCCTTTTAAATACTTGCCTCTTGCTGTCTATTGTTTCCTTAGGTTTGGGTGTTGCACAAAACATAACAGCAGGGATTTCCCGAACCATTTTCTGACTTAGTGTTTTATTTTTTCGCACTCTTTCTCGACTCCACTAGATAGGCAATGCATTGTTTCACCCTTTGAGAAACACTCAAACATTTTCAAGAGTCTCATCATTGACCTTTGTATACTCTTGACCGCTATTTATTTGTCAGGTAGCAGAAACCACTCACACCACCACCCCCAACAAGATCTTCTTTTCACAGCGGCCATTACTTTTCTAGATGCTCTGAAACTCCGTCCAGCTTTTACAGGTGTATCTCCCATGTGGCTGTGGCCACCACAATGTCATTCTCCTAAACTGTGACGCATGACGATACTTCTGGGCTAAGCATGGCTTCAAGTAACTCGATGAAATGACAGACACACAGATTTATTCTAAATGGTAGCATAAACTTGTATAAATGCCCGTCCTCTCGGAGTGCTGTTTCCTGCCTAGGGTCCGGGAGTAGAGAAACTAGCAGATAAGATGCGACTTATTCAATGAGAGAAAAATACCCGCACCGATTAAATCGCTGCAGTAGTTCACCCACCGACGCTGGAGATTTCTCGTTCAGGTTTGCTTATTATATTCACGCACCTCGCATTCAGACACAGCCTCAAAGCAAGCTTGCATGGTTTTGACTACCTCACTTTTACCTGCGACCTCACCGATATAATTTTCAACTGCTCGGATTGCCTGCGTTAACATCTACATATACTGCTAATTATATCCCCATATTTCCCATTGGCAGTTCTGCATTTGATTCGCATTATTGGCCTTATCCTCGGCCTGCTGTAGTGTAGTTTTCTAAATCATTGGAGACTCTGTTGTTACAAAAGCATCTATGCTTTTCGCTATTTCTTCAGTATTTTTATCGATTTTCTTGTTCACATCATCGATTCGTCCATGTACGTAGATGACTGATTTGCTCATTTATTTCCCATTTCACACCTCGGAGTTTCTCTTTTATCCCCTTTAACTGTTCGTACATCCCGTTTATTTGCTCATCTATTTGTTAGTTCATTCCCTTCATCTGTTTTTCTCCCTACTAATCGTAGCCTTTAATTTTTCTAACACTGCCTCCTCAACTATGGTTTCTGATGCACATGGCTGTTGTTACATCCTTAGCTACACTTAAAAAAAAAACCTCACATGACATACCTTAAAAAAACTGACGCACTTTGCCGTCGCCCAACGAGTCTTCATGCAGTACTTCATATTTCCTCAGACACAGCAATTTATTACAGCTAAATCTACACCTCGTCTCACCTTCATGGTGCTGAATTATATGCCTCTTATGGTACACCCCAAATCTCCAAAATAACATAACTCCAAATTACTGTTATTTTTAATTCAAGTGAGTAATAATTTTTTCTTTTTTTGGGAAATAATCGTTTTTCGCCTTTTCTAAAGGAATAAGGCATTTCTTTAAGATAAATTATTAGTAGGCTCTTCGAGCACAAACGCAGGATAAAACGCCCATTTAAATCTGGTTACCATAAAAAATGCAGCTGTAATAAATGTGAGCCCTCTTCCTCATGCATACAAAATGGCGAACTCTCCTGTATAATCCACAATGTTCACCATTCCAAAGAAAATTTTTAAACGTGATTACAAAAATTAATTGTCGAGCTAAAACATGAAGTAGTATGATTATGGGGAGTTGGTGCTAAGAGGAGGGGGGATCGGAGCATTGGAGCTGTTCATGGTCTGTCATTCCGGTCACCCGGTGGCCCTTTTCCCTCAAAATGTCCCTATTTCCCCTAAAAATCAACTAAATTTCCCTCGAAATTTCCCTTTTTCCCTCAAAAAAGGCAAATCCTCAGTTGTAAAAACGATTACCTGAGAGGCACTTTTCT
This sequence comes from Clitarchus hookeri, assembly GCA_002778355.1. Taxonomy (NCBI): domain Eukaryota; kingdom Metazoa; phylum Arthropoda; class Insecta; order Phasmatodea; family Phasmatidae; genus Clitarchus; species Clitarchus hookeri. The sequence goes on from NQII01007208.1 coordinate 34,106, forward strand.
ATTCATCGGATGGATTTCGAGCCATAGTTTTCCAGGGCAGAGTAGTGGAGGCCATATTGGTTTTATAGGCATAGGGTATGCCAAATCTATAAACCGGGTCCATGGTCCAGAGTCAGACCTGACAATCAGTCATCTTGATTCTTTCAGTAATCTTTTCCCCCAAGTTAGACATCGGTCACCTTGATCTTTGACCTTGANAGTAATCTTTTCCCCCAAGTTAGACATCGGTGACCTTGATCTTTGACCTTGACCCCATGTTTATGGCCTAAGATGACCTTGAACCCAAAAAATTCGAAAAAATTATTTAAAAATTATCTAAAAAAAGTATTAAAGAATATATAACAATCCAAAAAATTTCCAAAAAGTACCAAAAAAATTTTCAAAAAATATTTAACTAAAATTTTAAAATGCATTAAAAATATATAAAAATCCCAAATAAATCCAAAAAATTTCAACGAATTCCCAAAAAACCCTTGTCACTTGACTCAAGACTCAAGACCCTTGACTAAAAACTCAAGGCCCTTGACTGAAATTGATTGACTCAAAACCCTTGACTCAAGACTCAAGAATCAAGTGGCTTAGCTGAGAGGCTTAGTTTGACAGCAGCCGATATAAAATATTATGGTGACAGAGGTTGCGGGTCCAGCAACAGTACCTACAGCAGTACTGCAATCGACTTCTTCGAGCAGTGCCAGCGACTTCTTCGGATGGGTCGCTCCCAGCAGTGTCTCCATCGTGCTACAATCGATGACTTCGTTAAAGCTTCGTTGCTGTTACTATGTCAAGATATTTGCCTATTGCCAAAGTGCAAGGAAGAAAGAAAGAAATACTCGTGTGAAGTAACTTTCCTGTGTTATGCAACGATGTTCGAAATGCAAAAGCCTATTCAAATGAGGTAATAAGCTGAAGAGACATAGCAAGAAATGTAAATGCGATAAAATATAAGTTTACAAACATAAAAAATTACCACTGTGTTATAATTATTTGCAGTTTAAAAAAAAAGCTTAATTTCCTAGCGTTTAAAATGCATTTAATTTTGATATAAAATATCAATATTAATAATTTACAATTTGATATGCTAGAAATTACAACGTAAATTAATATGTTCATTATTCTATGTTCGATCATTGCGACGTAAGTAATATTTATGTTAAAAATAGAAGGAATGAAATTTTTCGTAAAAAAAACTGGAATTTAATCTTTTGAACAATAAGTTTATCATAAAATGTATCCTGCATATAATGATTTTTGAAATTCTAAATAAAAATTGATACAATTTACCGAAATAATGAACTTTAGTATAAATCAGTAATGAATTCTAATGGATATAGAATAATATTTGTAATTGATAATGAATATGATATGTACTTAATTAACTTTTATCATTGATGTACATCATATTCTCTGAAATATAAAATTAATTCACTTAATTCTATATTGTGCTAATTCTCATTCGCGTTTAAATATCCTTATTTTCGCGTCATATTACCCTGAGATATTCTCAGTTCTAAATGTGCAATTATAGTGGAGTTAACTCATTAAAACTGTAGTATATATTATGTTGTGTCTATTTTGTAAATTAATTATTTTCAATAAAATAACACTATTTTAAGATTGAAAAATATATATCAAGTGAGGTTGTTGTACTGATTTGAGCGAAGCGAAAATTGGTATTGATAATCCCTTTTTTTTCTTATTTAATTTCAAAATTATTGTTTTTGATGTATGAGGGAAGCGAAAAAATCAGGTCCAGGATCAGCAGATTATATACTACATCTCATCATCGTGTGGAGTCATTTGCTTTACTTGGTATTGGTGCATAAGCAATTTGCGCTGTTGTGTAATCTGCTGTTAACCTAGGTGGCCAAGTTCCTGTTTGTACCACTGCTCCTGTTCCCCATCCATAAGTGCCATTGTCTAGACAAATGTGTTTTCCACTTCACCATCTAATAGGCAAAATTTGGTGTAGTTTTTACAACCCCACTCACTATGGATATCTCTGTGTTGAATACTGAGAGCAATATATTTTCCCCTGTTTTTGGGAAGTTAACTTATCCTCAGAGCGAATGTTAAAAAATACTCCGTAACTGATGGATTACATATTCCTATGTTCCTTTAATTTTCCAAAATTATTGTTAAATTAAATCAAAGCAAAGCTCTTCCTAAAGCACAAATTTTATGATACGTATACCTAATGTTCCCTGAGTGAGATAAACAGTTTGGATATTAATCACAGTCTGATCTTTTGACAGATATCATGCAGATATTTTAGGTTATTTTGTTCCCTCCAGACTTCTCACTCAGTTAAAACTACAACTTTTTAACCACTTTACAGGTACCTGATAAACCATTATCGGTTTACACCTGTAAAAATATTAAAGACGCAGCAACTATTTTAAGGTTAAAGTTGCCTGCGTTTAAGATTTTGGACACGATTTGTGAAGGTCTGACACCTCAAGAGAGAGACAGATAGTTTTTTTTGTGGGAAACCCACTACCTTGACCCAGTTAGGGTAAACCTTGGCAAATTCGTGATAGTGGAAATTTCTTTGCAAATATTCATTGAGCCGCCGCGAAGAAAACAGCCGTCATTTTAATTTCATGTTTCGTCCACAGATGGCTGAAGAGTTCGCTTTGCTTAATTTATTGCACCGAGCTTCCTGTTATTGCCATAGTGAGTTCAGAAACAAAAGTTCATAGTTGAGAGCAAGTTTGTGTTGTGCATGAAAATCATTGTTCGGTGTTTTGAAATTCATTAATTGCAATATTCTGGATTAAGGTAAGCATTTAATTGATAGTGTAATATATACATAATTTATTGAGGTATTTTATTAAAGTTTTGAAAACAGTTTTCTATTACGAATTCTTACTTAAATCCCTTAGCAAAATTTAGGAAATTTTAGGTTTGTACCGAACATTTTCTGAATCTCACAGCATCAATGTTTAAAATATTTTTAACCCCTAAAAGTGTAACCTCTGAATTCAGAAAATGCTGTGTTTTTCGATTACCATGCTTCCGTCAGGCTGAGTGATATGATGAGGATCTAAATGCTTTATTTAAAAGTGGGAATAATAATTCTGCAGATTATGAAATACAGCGACAAGTTGATTCTTTTTCAGTTTGAACAATAAAGACATTCATTACGTGCGTGGCCTCTGATTACTCCTTGTTAAGTGGCCATGGTCAACCACAAATATTTTTCCGAGTGACTTATTACAAATGTGACAACTTGTCTGAGCCATAAGCCCAGCCCTGTCAGCCATTGTCAACGGTTTCATTGAAACCGCTGTGCTGTATATTTCTGCAACCCACTCCGTCAACCCTACTAATAAATAAATCCCCTTATACACACAATCTTCACCTACAAACTCGGGGTACTGTGTTAAAGTAGAATCGTAAGCACACACGAACAAAATGCTACAAGCATATGGAACATGTTTATTGATGGTTGTTGTGACACTGACATTATTTTGTGGCAAGCACGTAGACATGGGTTTCAAATAAGCTTCATTATCGCAGTACGCAATAAAACCCATTCTTAGCTGTTTGGAAAAACTAGTAAACTGGGCGTACTTATTTTTTTCAGTCGGGAATGTACCCCGAAAAGCATCGTGTTGTTGGCAAAATCAGTATGTTTCGCGAGTTTATCCTCACTTGAAAAATACTGTAGGGAGTGCTCGCAAAAAAAAATTCTGATACATTTCTTAGTCAAATGTCTGTAAAGCAAGCGTGACAAATTCTTAATCAAAACAAAATGCAAATGGGTGGTACTGCCACTGGAACGAAGAGCCAACATATTTACACAGTGCTGACATCGCTCAGGAGAAATGCGAATGGTTAAGATACACCCCTCCCTAGCATTATCAAACATTCACAGAAACATTATTATTGAGCTTCTCGAAATGTCTGATTTCGTGTAACACGACAGGAACCCGATGAGGTTGTGGGTACGAAGATGGTTTGATGAGATTGTTTCTGGCAGGAAACAAACCCGGTACTACGGCGTACATGAAACATGCTTCTGTTGCACAGTCGATGTTAATGCACGCTATGTGTGAGAAGCGCCTACAGAGCATGGTCTGTACTGCGAGATGTGTACGTCCATTTGCAGTGACAGCTTCATCCCGATCGCTAACTCGACCACCAAACTCATTAATGTTAGTAGTCAGGTTAGGGACAAATACTTCCGCGTACATCTCGCCAACATCAGATGGATGGAGGACGGGTGTAGCTTTGCTGAAATAAAACGTCTCTATGATCATCTCCTCTGCCATCGTATTTTTAAAAAATGTAACTACAATGGAGACATAATTTTTTAAAGGTCGGTGCTGTGTTTCAGTAATGGCCAGAAAGGGAACCTTACACCTACTGAGAAATAATTCAATGTCCGCGTCAGTCTCAACCCGGTTGTTATGTATCCGCGCATCAACTAACCTGCGACCAAACGAGTTTTCCAATTCAACGTACGTCAAATCCCGAGGTAAACCTACATCAACCGAAGAATCAGAGATTGAATGACTCTCTGATTCACTGCTAAAGTGCGGACGTTTAACCCAAGGGCTTTCTATCGCAAATTCCCTACTCACCAAATATCGTCTCTAATCACACCTGGAAGCAGTCGAGCTGAAACAAAAAGAAAACAAAAACTATTGTTACATTAAATGATGTAAATATACCTGATATAACACTATTAAAACACAAATTATGTGTACCTAATATATAAACATGTATATATATATTTAAGTTAACCCATCCTGTATTTAATTATACGACCACGTGTGTGTATATTATATATATTTACTTAAGAAATGTGATCTACCCTTAAGAATGGTAACTATACTTAATGACGTTATTTGCCCTGAAGGGGCGAATTATCATAACACTTTACCGATTGCGCTACGGAGCGCCCCCAACATGTGAAAGAAAAATACTTACATTAAAATGTAGTTAATATTAATGAAAAAATACTTACATTTAAAAGTATCTTATATTAAATGAAAAATATTACTTACATTCAAAAGAGGTTAATCCTTTGCGCAGAATTCCCCCACCCCCACCCTTCTCGCCAACACTCCCGAAATGTAAAACAGACCACATTGCTCATGTTGTCGCTACGAGAGCTGACGTGAGAATGAGATAGGATCTGTGTTCCAACTTTTAAAGCCCCCCC
>NQII01007208.1:39596-66925 GCA_002778355.1 Clitarchus hookeri
ATGTATATATTATTAATGGATATTCCACAAGCGTAAAGTTTTTAATCTTGAGAATTTCACACAAAAGAATATGCGATGCCAGCGAAAAAACATTTCATTCTATAAACCCAAAATGCGAGTATTTTGATGAATCGATAGTAGTTGTCTATTTACAATCGATTGTTAGTGACTTTCGATACAATCCCGTATATCGAAGGCAAGATCATCAGTATTGATTGAAATTGCTACAGACGTTAAAATGTCGTGGTGGTTGAGTCTGATGTTTCGTGCAATTGTAAAAGGTTATTTAAAAATGGTTCTGACGGTTTTCGACAGGACGGCAGAGTTTGCGAGTGAAGGATTCTACGTCTTCGACAATGTGAAAACAATTCTTATGTGCAAATACTGCAACGTTAGAATAAAGTGGCAAAGGAAAGACACGTGCACGAAACACACAAAAACAAAAGAAATTAGAACTGAAAGTGAGCACAAAATAAAATCATACGTTATTAAAAACCAAATAATAAAGAGCGGATAATAGTAAAACAAGAAAAATAAATGAATTATTATAGGTTAAACGAGATAATCGCACAAATTCTCTGGCACGTGTGTCAACAACACAAGGACTACGAAGGTTAGTAAACAAACGGCCGCGTTACTTTAACCTTGAGCGTAATCATGTGACTATGCAAGAAACGTTGAAATCTAAATATGTTAGCATCACGTCATTAATAATTGGCATAATAAGATACAATTCTTTTCGACACCCATTTGTAAGCGATAAATTAACAATTACGTTAAAACTTTGGAACTATTTCCTCTCTTTGTGCTGGCAACCTAACGGCATAACTGTATCCGCGCTCGCCGCTGTTTGTAATGTTATATGCATGTCTCTAACGGCTAGGGTGTTTTTTCAAAGGTTGATTTTCAAAAGTTTCTTCCAGTCGTGAACCGACTGTAGGTGATGTGGGCAACGGCGTGCATGGTTTAGAAAAAAATTACGTGTTCACTCCACCGGGAAGACCTTGGCCGCTGTATGAATAACAACTAATGAATAACGATTCCCGTCTTTATTCACGACCTAGGTTACGTTGGTATTATGCATTTGAATAACGTGTTGTTCTATACACAGCGTAATGTCGTAGTCAGTGCGTCTCGTTTTAAGCTCGGCTAGCAGTCAAAATGTGAATCATTACATTACCGTCAAGACTGCAGAACGCGCCACCCCTGAATGTGTAATTAGTATGAGTAGAGTGCCAATACCGTCCATCTGCGTGTCTGGGGGGGCGCAGATTGCCATGTCTACTTCCCAAGACGAAAAAAAATTATCGGGGTTCACTAATCTTCCCCTCGTGACATCAGAACTTTCCTAGACCGAACGCTTATGATAGGGGTAAGGGAGCTTACCCCTTGATAGTTTTGCATGCAGGTAGTAAAATGCAACGGCGGCGATGTTTACCTCCAAACTTGTATTCACAACCTTGCTCAGAAATGATTCTCGAAATAAAAATATTTGTAACTCTTTTCTCATTTATAGAAATAAAAAATTTTTTAATGACAATTTTTTACCTTTTATTATGTAAAATTAATATAAATGAAGGTTTTCATTATTTAATGATTTTTTCTTAAAACAAATATACATAATGTGTCATAAACTGGATTTACGAAAAAAGGTGATACAATACATACATAAAACTCATAACATTGAAATGAACACATCACAATACGTACATAACATTAAATACTTTAAAATAAGCACAATACGAACATAAACCCCATTACATTCTTAAACATATAAATTAATGCAATACATATTTACAAAAATTTTAATGGCATTTTAAACTATAGATTTAATACATGATGTTGACATATTATCCACTGACGTCTCAATTTTCCGTTTACGTCTCGAGACTTTAGATTCAAATATACGAGTAGTTTGCGTTCCAATGCTCGCGTTACATTCCGGCGATTGAAGTAAAATATTTTCTACTTTATCTGGACATGTCACGACAAAGCGTGTGTAGACATCGTCAATAGAAGCAGGCAGATTCGTGGAAGTCAGCATATTGTTATGAAGTGATCAGGCCTCAGTTCAACGGGCTGCCTGACCACACCTTCTAACATTGAACCTGGGCACGAGCGTGATTGCAATAACACCTTGCGAAAGACAGTTTCAGAACACCCTCCACAGGCCAGTAAATGTGTCCGAAAATATTAAACAACGCGCCAGATATAGGCCAACGTAACACTGGGAGCGAGGTCTTTTGTAGTCGGACTACTGTAGCGACAAGACCATTGAAGATGGGTGTGTCCGGCCGTCGTAAACCGCCTCCGACAACATGAACAAGGTGGGGACTTTCCAATTAGATTATAATAGTAATGGGGTGAGGTAACATAACTTAATATAATTAATTAATTAGTTATTATATAATATTTATGTTCAATACACTCAACTTTAAACTGCTGTGCTCTACCTAATCATGACTCATTATTTAGGTAAGCACATAAGCCCATTTCAGGTTTGAATTAGCCAAAAAACTAATTCATAAATTCATAATTCATATGATAAACAGGACATTTATTTACTTCAACACAGTAAATTAATTCGTGAGTCTTCTCATAGCCCAAACGAATGTGCGTGAATTTGAAATGAGATATGGAATCACAACTCTCTGTGAGTTGACGAAGCAATCTATTACTCCAGTAAGAATATTCAACACATTTCCCATGCTTAAACAAAACGTAAGAATTTGCGGTATGGAAATCAGACATCATGCTTCTACCGCAAATATTCGAACAAGTCTGGCGAACGTTGAACCATTCACTGGCCAGCAGATGCACTTAAAAGTAGTGGGGAGACAGCTGAGATGTTTGTCATTTTGAAAATCAAATTAACACTGGTTGTATTTCAACGATATTTCTCATACATCTAAACATTATACGATGCAAGAACCGTCCAAGGACTTTATTAATATTGATTTTACATTTTGATATTTAAATATATACACATGAGCAATTTATCTCATCGTCATTTTCTTCGAGTTTAAGGACGCCCATTAAAAAATTCTATATGGCGAGCAAGAAAAGTTTATGAGGTAAACTTTGCTTGAGCTAATTTTATTCTTCTATGCACAAAACACTTTGATAATACACAATCTGTAGCTAATATATACCCAAACTCATTTACTCCCTCAAAAACATGAAAATCTCCATTACAGCGTTCAAAGTACTGTAATGGTTGTGTGTGACATGGTCTGTAAATATTATGTTCCAAACTTTCTCTTTAAATACTATATATTGTGAAAATATGTCCACCTTTACATTTCACATTCTGTGTTTTTTTCTGTCATGTACGATCTACACTTATTAACATGACATTTTGAACTGTTACAATGACTTACACTAGCTAGAATCAATTATGCAAGGCTTATTACTTGTTATCATGAAACCAGGGCCGTATTTACATGAAAAATTAATTTTGTCTTCACATATTTCCTTAAAAGTGTAAACTTAACGTGATAGATGATACCTCAAAGAATACAAACCATAATTGACGAGAGACTACTTGCCATTCGGATTATACTTTATGTTTACGAATTATAGTTACTACAGGAAGAATGACGAATACGAGGTGATTGGTGAACCCATAAAGGGTGAGAGAGTGCTGACGTCAATCGGAAACGTTTTGACGACGATGAACTGGTAGTTGGATGCTCAGGAAATTGAAGTGATGTTATTTTTCCTTCCGGTTGGGAGTTGGCAACTTCAGATGCGAAAATATTACACACGGAGGGAAATGAGAGATTTCCTTGTTGGAAAATAAGCATGTGAATATCCCCGTCACACACCTCCTTCCAGTATATAATAATTCCGGTATCGGGCCAGGTTAGTACCATGTAGTTAACATTGTAAATCGCTGTCTGTTCGCAAATATCTAACTTCACAATCACTTTTATTGCATGCTATTGCTTCGCCAAACCTTATTTCTTAATATGAGTCATAGGTCCCCAATATTCAATATCATTGCACACTTGCGACACCATCGTGTGGTTTAAAATATACTCTTCTATAACAATGCAACACTTCGTATTCCGTCTCTGGGTTTAATATGCACGCCAAGCTTATATAAGAATGAGTGAAGCTCTGATACCCCTTGCCTATATAAGCTGGTGGCCACATTGGATTTTTTTGTTGAAACAAATCTTTCGACTTGCTTTCGGCAAAACAGCATGTCCACATACTGCAGGGCGAAACTAATCGCCAATGTTCCTCCTCGTCATACATTTGAATGTGTAAAGCAGTATTATGATTAACGCCAAACCAGATATTTTTTTATCCTGTGATAACACTAGCATACTCGAATTCAGGATTAAATGTCTCCATCGCCCCCAAAACTGTACTGATATAATACTGTGATTCGCGATGTATTTATATATCGATCAGGATATCCCCTTCCTCCCCCTTATTCCCTTAGTAACAATCACTTAAGTATTATTTAGAATTTTGACCTGCAGAAATGAATAGTGATTTATATACGTACATTTCAAGTACTTTTTTGAATGACGGACCCTTCAATTCTTTCTGCATATCTGTTATTTTACCGCTCCATACACTTCCTAGAACACGTTTTTGATCCAATCCACACACGAATATCTCCTTCTTTGAAATAGTTGTTGCAAATAGACGATAAGTCTTCTTATTGAATGCAGCCTCCCTCTCACACTAAACCAGGGTAATTTTTTCAAACCCAGGTGGTGGTACGCTTATACTTCCGACTTAAACGTTTACAGTCAAAAGGTTGTTTGAATGTGAACACAGTGGTATGGTCGTGCATGTGTATGATAGCCATTTCCTTAATAATAAACCTTTTTGGTGTTTGGAATCCTTGAATATAACAGAACATGTTTACTTGATGACACAACGACATACACTGAAATAGGATTACGTTTTTACCTTAACTAACTTATTATCAACATTATATGATACTGTCTATTGTGAATGATTAGCGCGTAAGCGTGGGTATTTTGGGAATGATCATGGTCGCTGTTATTTCAATACGGGAATCAATAACCAAGATATTTATAGCATCGTTTTGTTTACTAACATTAAACACGAACAAAGGAGCTTTACTTTTAAATGTTTCCGTATATAATATCGGTGCACTGTCTTTCGAATTTGTATTTACATGCTGTAGCAAATAAGATACTCGCTTTTAACCAAATGCGTGTTAAAATTCGTGTGTGGGTTAGCTTGACAATTAAGAAAAAGTTTAATATTTTTTATCATTGCAATGATCGAATAACGACCTATCCGCTCGTACGTTATTTTGGTGGTTGATTTGGAAACATACACTGAATAGCCAAAAAACTGGTATAGGCGTGCGTATGCAAATAACAGAGGTATGGAACCAATAAGAGTAACGCGATGCGGTCAGCAGCCAGACCGATTACTGCTGCTACAATGGCAGGTTATCAAGATTTAAGTGAGTTTGAACGTGGTGTTATAGTCGGCGCACGAGATATAGGACATAGCATCTCCGAGGTAGCGATAACATTTGGATGTTCGCGTACGACCATTTCACGAGTGTACCGTGAATATCGGGAATCCGGTAAAACATCACATCTTCGACATCGCTGCGGCCGGATAAAGATCGTGAAAGAACGGGACAAACGACGACTGACGAGAATCATTAAACGTGACAGACGTGCAACCCTTTCTCAAATTGGCGCAGATTGGATTTGTGGACTGCCCTGCAGGATTCATGGTGTGAATTGCCTCCTGCATACCTTCAGACATTAGTCGAGTCCATGCCACGTCGTCTTGCGGCACTTCTGCGTGCTCGGGGGGCCCTACACGATATTAGGCAGGTGTACCAGTTTTTTTTACTCCAGGATCTAAATACAAGAACAAGGTTTTTCCCTTTTACAATGTATTTAAGAAATTTCACGAATTCACGAGTGTTAATTTTAATATGTGGCATCAGCCATTCTACGCTACGTAGTTCGAAGGCAAAACCTTCTTCTTCATTACCTATGTCACGTATAGCATTTAAGTACGTATTGCTACATAAAATTTGTTGGTTTTATACATGTGTATGCATATGCATGTGTAATGCATATGCATATGCATTATACATGCGTATGCAATATATTATATAATGTATGTATGCACACGCATCTTTTTATAGGTATTGCTTTGTGTTTCAATAAAGGATGAGCGAATTTATTTTGAGTACGATAAACAGTCCCCATTTGGCTGCTTTACAAAGATTGCTTCTCTTTTTATCGTAATTGCTTTTCACCTTTTTTAAGATGTAGATGTACCACCATTTCTTCTTTTCTAAAGATAACAAACTTCCCGTTTTGATTGGCTATAGCTACTACAATTTCGTCAACGCGATTATCTATTACCGGACAATAAATTAACGTATTTGGTTTTTCAATTATTTTATATCCAGGTGCAACTCAACACGGAAATTAGTGAATTGTATAGGTAGGTTTACCGTTTAAAATAGAACCTCCGACAATAGTTACGTTAACACGACACATGTTAATTGACCAAATATATTTACTTGCTTTGATGATTTGTGTAGTTTATTGGCTGGATACACCTTCCGTTCGTAACCTTACATAGGTGCGATTGATTCATTTTGCATTAAATCAGTATTGACATTGCTAAACATTGTACTTGTTAATGTATTCATATTACAACACAACACGAACTTAACATTATCAGGTACCGATCCGTTTATGAATGTCTTCAAATCTTCAAGTTCGTGCGATGCAACAGGTATAACAATCCGATGTTTTTCATTGCCAATGTTCAGTGTGAATGTTTGATTATGCGAATATACAGGTTGAGTATAAAAGAATACCCCAACTTTGAAGGTCTATAATATCAAAACCAATCAACCTACAACCTTGATTGACCAATCAAATGAAACGTGAAGTTTGTTTACCATACAACTGATGCATGCCATATCCATGTAGAAGCTCAGCTGTCACAGCGCACGCCATACCCCACCCCCCTCCTGCAAGGCCCCCCAGAAACCACCTGCCTCAGAACGCGTGACAGCAATTAACGCCTATGACGAAGCCAGGCCGGAGCAATGGATGCAGTTACATGTTTCAAGTTTGCCTCTGGCCACCACCCCTCCCCCTAGCATCCACGGGAAACTTGAAGACGCCAAAGAAAGGATCAGATAGTCTGGCGATTTCCGCCCATGTCAAAAACACGTGCTGAAGGCAACATGCGCGGAAGAAACAGCTGGCAGGATTTGTCAGTGGCCCCATAGGTCACCGTGTTTCCCCCTCAACCAACAAGAGCAGTGGCATGTGTAGGAAGTATCCTTTGTTCAGCACCTCCCCCTTTCCTCTTCCCATAACAAGGGAAGACACGTGTAAGGTTCTAAGGGGGGCTGGAAATCGTTTACAAGCCAAGTTGTGTGACAAGAGGGGATCAGTTGAACCAGGTCAGTTGACATAGAAGTACTCGAGAGCATGTCGGATCGGGAGCACCGGTAGAAGCGAGTCGTGGAGGCGTTCATCGAGAAGGGAACCCGGAGCCACAGTCGTGGAGAGAAGTCACAGCAACCAGGGCCTTTTCCAAGGCCTCCCGAAGCCTCAGACCTCAGCCTGTCGACAACAGACCAGAACTACAAGACAAGATAAGTATCAAGTCTTTGCACCATAAAACCCCTCCAATGCCTAGGTCCACCCCCAAGACGCCGACTACAGTTAGCACGAGCACATTAATTAGGGTACCACCACGGAATTGTATCTGTAAAGTTTAATCTCGTGACAGTGTAACCAACCAGTAAACTAAAACACTGAATGACTACCTTGATGTTACCCTGTTACCCCAACCTTCAAGACACTCTTTAGTCTGTGCCTGGTAACCTTAACTGAGGCCCTAGAACCATCCTGTATCACACAAGTGGGGGATAGCGTCACATATATAACTGTTCAATGTGACCACCACGAGCGGCCCTAACGACATCTACGCGATAATCAAACTCGTTCCACACTCTTGTCAACATGTCCAGTGTTAAGGTTTGGATGGCGTTCGTAATTCTCGTTTTGAGGTCGTCAATGTTAACCGGCAATGGTGGACGAAACACTTTATCCTTTATGCAACCCATAAAAAAAATCGCACAGGGTAAGATCCGGGATTCTTGGTGGCCAGTGATGAAAAGCCTGGTCACCAGCTGCTCCTCGACCAATCCAGCGTTGCGGCAACGTCTCGTTCAGGTATCCGCGAATAGCTAGTTGCCAATGGGGTGGTGCACCATACTGCTGGAAAATGAAGTCCTCTGCCGCATTTTCTAACTGAGGAATCAACCTTTCTGTAAGCATGTTCAAATAAGGGATCCCCCAAAGTGAAGGTGATTTGCGCTGTAGCCAAAGACCCTGTTTTCGGCCCTTTCTTTTTTTTTTCACGAGCCTACTGTTACTGGAATACCTTATTTGGACATGCGTACAGAGTGGTTGTTTCCTCAGTTAGAAGAGGTGGTGGGGGATTTCATTTTCCAACAGGATGGTGCGCCTCCCCATTGGCAGCTAGTTTTTCACAGATAGCTAAACGAGCCGTTGCTGCAACGCTGGATTGGTCAAGGATCAAGGAACAGCTGGTGACCAGGCTCTTCATCACTGCCCCCCCCCCCAACCAAGATGTTACCCCGTGCGATTTTTTTCTATGGGGGTACTTAAATGATCAAGTATTTCGTCCACCATTGCTGGTTAACATTGATGACCTCAAAACGAGAATTTCGAACGCCACCCAAACCGTAACACCAGACTTGCTGACAAGAGTGTGGAACGAGTTTGAATATCCCGTAGATGTCGTTCGGGCCGCTCGTGGTGGTCACATTGAACATTTATGAATGTATGGTTAGCAAACTTCACAGTTCCATGGTTCATTTGATTGGTCAATCAAGTTTGTAGGTTGTTTTGTTTTGATATTATAGACCTTCGAAGTTGGGGTATTCTATTATACTCAACCTGTATATTTGATATACTGTCGTACGTTACGAATTCAATTAGACTCATTTGCCATTCATTTAATAACTTTAAGGCTTGGTAAATAAACATAATACATTTGGGATACATTTCCGCTTAAGATAAGCGTGATTGGCATTTTTCTATGCAACTGTGAGTTTTTAGGTAGTATCTAACTTATTTATACTCAGGATATGCAATAATAAATGTATACAATTATATGTGTCCTGTAATTGTTCGTTTTTGTAATTGTACTTTATTTGGGTATCTTGTGAATAGTTACGTATTTATCATGCAGGACATAAGTCCCCGTAACTGTCATAGTAAAATGAATGACGTCCGTTTTTCCTTATTGCATTCCAATGGGTCTCATAATTTTGTTTAGAATCTAAATTAACAATCATACATTCCCGAAAGTATGGTTTTGGTGGTAACACATCTATCTTGTATAAACCTCGGAAATACGGTATTTTAAGTTTTTTGGCATACACACGAATGTCTTTGTCTGCGAGCGCGCAGGCTGGAAGACTGCTCAGAATCGTTTCTGTTTTTTCCCTCGTCTTCAGAATTTTTTTTCAAAGATCCTTGACCCACTTTGTAAGTACGAAAAACATTCCTTTCATACCTGCATTGTTCTTTGTTTGTGTAACTGCCCGGCTGATTGCCGAAGCCCCGCTCAGAAACGAACTGAGTGTGGTTAGAGCACGGATATTAGTTATGGTATGAAGCAACCTTTTTCTTCCCTCTTACTTGTTTACCACGACCCACTCTCTTTGTAGTACAATAACCCAGTCTTCTTTTAACTTTTCCTCTCATAACTATTCCAACTACCCACGCCCCAATTTTGTCTCCAGTTGTGATATTAGGATTGTTTCCAATATCTTCTGCTTTCTCAGCTAAAAGTGCATCTGCAATATAAATTTTTTTGTATCGTTCGTTTGCGAGTAAGTTATATCGTGTTGCTTGCACGCTTCGTCTAATGCGTTTATTCCATGGTCGTTACAGGCCAAACGTTTTACAAGACTTGTACCGCGCCTGCAGTAATTATATTTAGGTATATGAAGTTCAAACGGTACATTACTAATAAGTGTGTTTAAGACTCCGTTACCATTTTTGATACGTCTACCACGAGATATTATTTATGTCTGTATACGATCCTATGTATGTATATGTGGCCATTATACAGGGGGTGGACAAAATAATATGAACACCATGCAATATAGTACATTTTGTTGCATGTTGGCAAAACTGCTTCCGTGTAAATAATGCGACTCATATGTATTGCACAGTTTACATGCCAAGTCTTGTAGGTTATATTTCAGCGTATTATACGCTTTGTTATGCGATGGTTAAAACAAGCTGTCGGTGAAATGTGTGATCTTTCAGACTTCTAAAAAGGGCAAATCGTTGGTGCTCGGTTAGCAGGGGCTTCTGTGACGAAAACAGCTGAAATGTTCAACGTTTCACGAGCGACAGTATCCACGGTAATGACAGCATACACAAAACATGGTAAGACATCATAGGTGAAGAGGAATAGTGGGCGAAACCCAAAGTTAACTGACAGAGACCGACGAACATTAAAAAGAATTGTGGCCAGACAACATAAAACTACCGTGGCAAAAGTGACAGCAGAACTCAACACTCACTTGAGTAATACTGTTTCGACAAAAACAGTACGGCGGGAGCTCCACAAAGCTTGTATTCATGGAAGGGCTGCAATTGCGAAATCCTTTATAACGGAAACCAACGCTAAGCTGCGAAAGAAGTGGTGCCACGATCATAAAACCTGGACACTTGATGATTGGAAGAATGTGGTATGGTCCGATGAATCATCGTTTACATTGTTTCCTACAAACGGCCGGGTTTATGTATGGAGAACCCCAAAAGAAGCCTACGATCCGGACTGCCTGCTTCCTACAGTCAAGCATGGGGGAGGTTCCGTTATGATTTGGGTGGCTATATAGTGGTATTCAGCTGGTCCTCTCATTCACATCACTGGCCCGATTACTGCGAATGAATATCTTGACATCCTCAATGATGAAGTTCTTTCTATGACTAGCATATTGCTGCCTAACACTGCCATATTCCNAATGAATATCTTGACATCCTCAATGATGAAGTTCTTTCTATGACTAGCATATTGCTGCCTAACACTGCCATATTCTAAGATGATAATGCGCCCATACACACAGCAAAAAAGGTTCAGTCTTGGTTTGAGGAGCCAGACCTCAACATAATTGAACCGTTATGGGGAATTTTAGAGCAGAGAGTGAGGAGCAGATTTCCATCTCCAACATCATTGAAGCAATTAGCGGATGTTTTGGTACAAGAATGGGACAACATTCCGTTGGAAACTATTCAGACACTCTACGAATCTATTCCGCGAAGAATTGCAGCTGTTCTAAAAACAAATGGTGGCCCAACACCTTATTAATAAATAAATATTGTGTATATGTCAGCTGTTCATATTATTTTGTCCATCACCTGTATATTAATACGGTTAGTATGTAACGGTTTGTTTTATTAAAGGTATACAGCAAAGTGAGCATCGTCCAGTAGTTGTAACTAAGCACTAGCGAGTAACAGAAGACACTCAGAAATATGGTACTGTTTTACCATAAAATATATGGTGTTTTATAATTGGCCCTCCTCTTGCGCAAAAAAGGGTTTCCTAATGACACTTTTAGAAAATCCAAATGGACTTAGGTTTGAAAAGTTTATTTGTTTTCGAAAACGTTGGAACAGGAAAAATACAAACCTTAAATTACTATTTCATGTTCATGTGCGATTGATGGAATGACATATTTCCCGTTCACAAACCAAAACGAAATAATTCCCCCGAATGAAGCATTACCGAATTTGGTTTTTATTTTCGACGATATATGGAGCGAACCACAAGGGAAGATACAAAAGTATTTTAGTTTCTGCTGACATTCTAACGTAGACTGCTTTAGTCTATCACAATGTTATGCCAGAATTCCAGAACATAAGTTATGTGAAAATGCAAACATGTTAAAAGTTTTCAAGTTGGATTATTTAAATCTACAACCTATTTACAACGAATACATTATAAGTGACATGGTATTTACCAAATTTAAATAAGTATGTTTCTACTATTGGAGAGACAAATATGGTTTCGTTGTAATTATACCTGCGCTTCCAATATATAAAATACGTTACCGATGTGGTTTTGACAGTCTCATCATTCCTGACGAAGAATGAGTATTTCAAAATTCGGACATAGTGGTATAAGATGCTCCCATTACATTACGTGTTTGACCAGAATTCGCGATGGAATTTGTGATTTGAATGGTTATACATTACATAATGTCGACGACCCGATGAAAGATGTTGATGCGTTAAATAAATGATTTATTGAAAGTTTCAACACCGTGGTGTTTGACATATTAAAAACAAAAACGGTTGATGTAAGAAAAAATAGCGCACTTATCTGAAGGGATTGATAAAAAATACAACATTAATATAGAAGATTACAGTTAATATGTTACATGCTATGTAAAATATTGAGACACGATTACATATACATTTATATCGATTAACGAGTGACTTTAACGTAATGATTAACAAAATTATTAAATTACAACTTATAGAGAGGTTGGAAGGATTAACACGTTTAATAAGTGGTGAAATTAGTAGAAAACGACGTCTTTAGTTATTAAAACAGAGTTACAAATGCAATGTGAGAATGTGAAAACACGATTAATATATGTTATTATTTACTTGAGAACACGGATTGCAAGTAAAATAGACGGTGTCTTAAATAAAATTGAGAGATTAGAAAAGGCACATAATATTCGAAGCAATGTTCCAGTTAAAAAACTAACGCATTGATTACGTTTATGTTGACTATAAATACGTGATGTGTACGTGAAGGACGAGTACGCGATGTCTGAGTCTACATCGGAATTACATAATCCTATAACGGCTGTGAAGGGAAACTATTTCCTAGCAAAACGCACTCGAACGGAATGGGATATTTTGAATGAAGATATTTTAAAACCAGTTACTTCAAGATTGGATACAAGACATGCAGCGATTACTAAACCGAGTGAGATTAATATACCGAATGAGTTTCCAATGGAAAACAAGTTGGAAAACAAACTATTAAAACCTGTACAGAAGAAAAAACCACTATCTGGTAAACTTTCTAGATTGACTCGTAAATATCTAGCGTTAAAAAGTAATTCACCAAGTCACGATACGGTATATGGTGTATATCGGCATGGGAATGTTTGGTTCTAAGGAGATTCGGTGATTCACTTTTTACAAGGAGACAAATTACAAATAGGTGATTATGTGACGGCCACGAATCAAGGTATGTTTGAATTATTATTTAAAAAGATATCGAATGGATAATTGGACTCTGATTTGGAAAAATATCAACGACTTGTTAAACTGACAAGCACTCATTTTCACAATACCGATTAATTTTTAGGGATTACTAAATATGTGGACCACCCAAAATTGAGTTTATTAAGGGGTATTACTTTAAGTGGTTTATATAAACAAGAGATGGGTGATAGACTTTCACATGTGTATTGGGATAAACCTAACGAATTAGTGGATGGATTCCGATTTATTATTCCTTCTAAACACCAATTTACACACAAACGAAATAGTATCGATTATTGAAGTATTAACTGAAAGCTGGTATCTTTATAAAAGTAAAGATGAAATTTAGTATATGCTACGAAGTTGCGCTACGGAGTTGCATGCGCCGGCCAGAATAAATTTTCCCAGAAGAAAGGTTATCATATTGGGAATGCACGATCTTTTTCAAACTGATCTGTGTGACACATATTTACTCTCGATACATAATAGTGGCTTTAAGTATATTTTGACTGTGACAGACGTGCATTCAAGATTCCCTTGGGGGATACCAGCAATGAATAAAACTGGAGTAGAAGTTATAACTGCAATGGAGTCTGTCTTAAAGGAGAGAGCGAAGCAACATTTGTATGGCGATAAAGGAACAGAATTTTTAAATGCTCATTTAAGTAATTTAATATTTCAGTATTAAATTAACCATTACGTCACGTACACTGAAAAGGAGGCTTCAGCAGTGGAGGGTTTTAACAGGACTTTAAAGAAGTTACAATATAAATATTTCACGTCGAGTAGGAGTCAAACGTGGGTAAATATTCTGCCTGAATTAATGACATTATATAATTCGAGGTATCGCAGTATGATAAAAACAGCACCTATTAACGTGAAAGATAACAGTTTGTAAAAATATGTATATAACGATCTGAAGGTTTATGATGAGCAGAAACAGAAATTTAAAGTTGGCGATTATTTTCGTATGTCCAAACTAAAAGGTGTTATTGAGAAAAAGTATGAGGTTAATTGGTCTTATGAAAAAGTCGAGGTTAGTTCTGCGAAAAACTCGTCTCCCCGAGTATATTACTTCGAGCCGTTCCTTGGTGAACCGGTCAGAGGCGGTTTTTATGCTTACGAATTGCAGAAAATTAGTTCGCCACATGAGCATTTAATTGAAAAAATATTAAACAGGGAAACAATAGATCTTTAGTTAAATGGAATGGCTTCACAAAAGCTCATGATTCGTGGGTAAGTATCTAAAGTATTACGCGTAACGATTATGATGGGATCGTCTCGGAAATTTTTGTGAAGCTGGTATTAGTGTAGCGATAGATGAAAGAGTCGATGTCAATCCATCAGTTCGCTCCGCAGTCTTTATTTCAGAATTTATACACTATGTGCGTGAAGATTATAATAGAATTAATCTAATGAAAAATGTTATGCGTCAAGATTTCTTTTGCTTGCTTTGCAAATGTATGTTCTCAAATTTGTGTAAAATTTACGAAAGAATATATACAGGGGATGGACAAATATTATGAACACCTGACATATACACAATATTTATTTATTAATAAGGTGTTTGGCCACCATTTGCTTTTAGAACAGCTGCAATTCTTCGCGGAATAGATTCGTAGAGTGTCTGAATAGTTTCCAACGGAATGTTGTCCCATTCTTGTACCAAAACATCCGCTAATTGCTTCAATGATGTTGGAGATGTAAATCTGCTCCTCACTCTCTGCTCTAAAACTCCCCATAACGGTTCAATTATGTTGAGGTCTGGCTCCTCAAACCAAGACTGAACCTTTTTGGCTGTGTGTATGGGCGCACTATCATCTTGGAATATGGCAGTGTTTGGCAGCAATATGCTAGTCATAGTAAGAACTTCATCATTGAGGATATCAAGATATTCATTCGCAGTAATCCGGCCAGTGATGTGAATGAGAGGACCAGCTGAATACCACGATATAGCCGCCCAAATCATAACGGAACCTCCCCCATGCTTGACTGTAGGAAGCAGGCAGTCCGGATCGTAGACTTCTTTTGGGGTTCTCCATACATAAAAATTCAGCTGTTTTCGTCACAGACGCTCCATCTAACCGAGCACCAACTATTTGCCCTCTTTCAAAGTCTGTGAGAGATCACACATATCACCTATTGTTTGTTTTAACCGTCGCAGAACAAAGCGTATAATACACTGAAATATAACCTACAAGACTTGGCACGTAAACTGTGCAATACATATGCGTCGCATTATTAACATGGAAGCAGTGTTGGCAACATGCAACAAAATTTACTATATTGCATGGTGTTCATATTATTTTGTCCATCCGCAGTATATATATTTCCAGAAATACAAAGTTTATAGGAGTATTAATTTATTGGTGAGTGTTAATTTTTTCCTTTAGTTTTTACTAACAAATTTAAGTGAGTAAAAAAAAATCTTCATATGTCAATAATGGTTCAGTATTTTTTTGTCATGGACATGTTTACAGAACATAAAATTATTTACAAATAAAACTTTTTTTTTCAACACATACGTTCATTTTTAATTTTTCCAAACAATAATTATGTATATAACAATATTTTTTACCTGAAGAATATGTTTTACTAATTTACAAATACATTAAACCTTATATAAAATATGGATGTTGATAAGTATGTTCCCTGAGATTCACTCATACATTGCGTACAAAAGATATTCTTTATACATTTGTGTATTTTATTAGAATATTTCTTTAATATTGATTTAAAATATATGTCGGAAATTTTTTTTTTTACAATTGCAATTTTGATTTTTTTGTTATCAATACATAAACTTTTAAGTATTCCCTTTTGCGACTTTCCCAAGACCTAAACAGGAAAGTCTTCATTTAAAATTTCATTAAAACTTGTAAATCTGTCTTCGTAAGGAATTTTACCAGAGTACCTTTTCAAATCGTGAACTTAATTTGGCTGTAAACGAAATATACTTCGAGTAACTGCATCGAGTTGATGCCATGGGTACGGTGATTTGAATTTTAAAGCTTTTGACGAGTTATCATCATCTGAATAAGAGAGTGAAATTTCTTTAACTATAAATACGCCTATACTTGAAAACCCTTATATGCAACAATACATTATTTTCTATGATACAACACACACTATCTTAATTATAAATATAGATATGTGTTTGCAGACAATTACTAGTACTCAGAGTTATCTGCACTGTAGTATCGTACAAAATATCGCATACGACGAATTAAAAACTCTCATATAATATGTGGAGACAAGGTATGCATTTCACTTACAATTCACACACCATAAACAACAAATTTTATCTTGGTTTTCCCGAATGTGAAGTGGTAAAAATTCGTATACAAGTGGAATTTCATGAGCCGCAAACTGTATTAAAAACTCTTTTGGTAGGTAATGAAGCTCGTTTGTTTGTTACATAGCGAGTTAAAAGTTTCTTGCTCCGGCCAAAAGCAAGTATTCCGGTTGACGTTTTCCCCCACAAATCACCACATAGATCACAACACTGGCAGATATTCATCACATACACTTCACTGCACGCGAGAGTTTTCTTTTTTTTTTTTCAAACAAACGAGCAGTGGATACAGACACTGGCGGCATATAGGAGAGAGGTGATGGAACCAGCTGTTGGTCGTTGCTGTTCCAGGTATGTGGCTGACTTCGTGAAGATGTAACACAATATATACACGAAGTGCTGACCAAAACGATCGCTCACAGCTGGCTGACAAAGTCACAAAAATGTCTCATTCTGAAAAAATACTTTATATTATACAAATCCTACTAATATTATAAATGTAAAAGCCTGCGTGTATGTTTGTTACCACTCAGCTCCATAACGGCTGAACGGATTTTGATGAAACTTGGTATGTATGTATTTTAGATCCTGGAATAGGACATAGGATACTTTTTATCCCGGAAAATTGTACGGGTCCTGTGGAATAACAACAAAACCTAATTCTGCAACGGCTGGGAACGTGACCAAAATATTTTTTCCCTCTAGTTTCATAGTTTATCAGGCCACCCAAGGGCCTCTGAAATGGCTTAACGACTGCTATCAATCGATAAAAACCGGGTCCGAATATTTAACGTGCCCTCCGAAGTCCGGAAGTGCTCAGATGTTATGCCACTAAACGTACATCCATCGAAATGTGTGCCGCTGGGAACGTTGCTTAACTTATGTGATCTATTAAGATCCCTCAGCCAAGCTAAAAAGTAATACCTAGGTACACTTATTTCTAAAGCTACAACTTGATGAAACTCACGTTTTGATTTTCATACATCGACGCTGGTAAGCGAAAATGTGGTAACTACACGATAGTTGCACAGATAAACTCCAGAAGCAATACCCTACTTCTTGGCTATCGGGTAAAAAATATTTCCTTCCTTTGGGTTGCCGTAATCGGTTTAAAACCTAGGCCAACGTAGTATAATTTTATAATTCTGTTTTCACATAAATTAATTGTCTTTTCCCGATTTATTTATAAGTGTATCACTTTAAAATTCAATTGTACCCGGGCGAAGCCGGGCCGGTTCGCTAGTTATTGATAAAGTTTATTACTTATTTACACTTCT
Source organism: Clitarchus hookeri (assembly GCA_002778355.1). NCBI lineage: Eukaryota > Metazoa > Arthropoda > Insecta > Phasmatodea > Phasmatidae > Clitarchus > Clitarchus hookeri. The sequence continues at coordinate 57,497 of NQII01007208.1, forward strand.
ACTGATATAGTCCTGCCAGCACCAGGGTTGAAGACGCACTGCGCCACCGCATAGGATGTTTCCCGTCATATGAAATTTAGCGACGACTGGATTAATTAAAATAATGTTCTTCATATGTCGTTCAAGGTGACGGGGGTATAATCAAAATATGTTAGTGTTTAAAACTCAGTCTTTGTCCAGCCTCCAAGATAAGCGGTCGTATACTTGCTCCTGACGCATTTTCTCTGTGTGTAATTACTCTTGATACGCATATACTGTGATTTATTATTATTCAATGTAATACTCTGTGTTGGAGCTCAGTATGCTGCTGACTCTCATAGAGGTTGGACGTGTAATTACAAGTACTTGCTCAAATGTAGTTATGGTTTAATTAACACATTTAACTACACTTTATTTAACTCGACAGTACTCGAACCGAGGAGCACCTCACCACTCTCAGTTGTGATTTGGCAGCCGATGGGTAAACATGTGCACTTAGTGTGTTATTACTCTCTCGGTACATGTACTTAGTCACTCTCATTACTCTCGTAATTTTTCATTATGCAATTACTCATTATGCAATTACACCTAATTACATATTATTACATTCGATGGGTCTCGAATTAAGGACTATGACAGAACACATTTAATAATGCTTTATGTGCCTCGATGGGATTCGAACCAAGGACTATCCTAGTACAAACGTAATTATGTTTTACTTACCCTCGATGGGATTTGAACCAAGGAGGACCCAACTATATATATCCAACACCACAACCCTTCCTTCCTCTCAACCCCACACTTATCATCCTACACTCAAAAATTTTCTAAGTCCTTCAAATGTCGCTTGGGCGCTTTGTTCGCCGAAAGGGTACCACTAATTACTCGGCCAATCACAGAACAGGTCCTGAGGGGTAGGGGAAGACGACAGTCAACCACAACACTTCTTATTGGTGGGGGAGAGGGGGAAGATCAATTAACATGGTTAAAGGTTGTCAGTAATTAGTGTCCAGCCTCCCGACACCACTTTACAGGTTAATCGAATGTCCCTTATGCCACTAATGACTTTCTAGTATCGTGGGACTGCCTACCTCTCACTACTTATGAACGTCTGTGGAAAAAGTACCCATCGAACAGCAGAGGATATTGGCGACTTCACTTGCTGGCTATCAAAAGATGAATACTTGCTGTTCTTGACGTGTTCCTTCATCATATCACCTTGCGCAAACTGCACGTGGCCATTGTCGTAATACTTCATCATGCAAGTTCCCTTGTCGTCTGCAAACATTTTATGTTGTGTTTTAATGGGACGTTACGAAGTCATCATATGCTGTTTTTCAGTGGGCGAAAAAACACTACATTTATCGGCCTTGATGTATTTATTTATGTTATCACATCGAGTGATCTGTCTGGAATATTTTTAAAAGCTGAGACAAGCATGCGATTTGTTCTTCAAACAGTCACTCTTCTTATGTCGCCACGCATTGCAACTTTTACCTGAGGACTTGGTACAATAACAGCATTGTTTTCCATGCAATTTTTGGGCAGTCGTTAAAGGTATGCATTTAGTCGTTCGTGACATATTCTATTTCACATCGTCAGTGGCTTGCTTCGTCTTAGAGCATGCAATAATCCATACACTTTTTTCCTGCCAACTGACTCCTGCAGACTGACTGCTGCAGACTGACTACTGCCGACCTACTCCTGCCGACCTACTCCTGCCGACTGACTCCTGCAGAGTGACTTCTGCAGAGTGACTCCTGCTGGCTGCCTCCTGCAGACTGACTTCTGCCAAGATGTTACTGTTTTGCTGGTTTAATAACAACTTACCTATGCGGCATGAACATGTTCATGTATAAATGATAATAACTCATATCGTTCATTGAATGTCGTTTCGGGTATCAGCCATTAGTCATGTGGCACATGGCCAATAATGATTTATAAGTTATTTCCGGACGAATTCTCGAGCTAAACGAACAGACGCTGGACAACTCGCCATTGACACTGCTCACTTGCGAGCATGCCCAAGATAGTCGACAACACACTCGGTAACTTCGATGCCTAGAAGCCAGTCGCCTCTTTGCGAAATTTCGCAAAACGTTTCACGAACCATTCATCCATTTTTGAACTTGCCCTCTCGAATAACTTCATTTAATATATTTTGAATGATCCATCTTATTGGAGGAAAATTTTAGGTACCGCTCTTTCAAGGAGCCCATCTTATTCTTCCCGAAGACCTTTTGCCATACATCTTAAATGTAAAAAAAAATGGGAATACTCTGAGAAAACTTACATACTCGTTCTCCCCAGAACAAAACATGCAGACAATTACATAAAAGTATTTTATTTTATTTTTTTTGTAGGTGTATATGTACATATATAAAGAAATATAAATTTTTTTAATTTATTCTATACATAATTATGTTTATAGCTCTATTATATATATATATATATATGTGTGTGTGTGTGTGTATGATGGTATCATCATCTTTTTTCTAGAGAGAACCAGTATGTGGGTTTTCTCCGAGTCCTTTCAAATTGTTTACATTTAAAAAGTATGGCAGCAGGTCTTCTGGGAGAACAAGATGAGCTCATTAAAAGAGCAGGACCTGAAATGTTTCTCCAATCATATAGATCCTTCACAATGTGTTTCGTGAAGTGATTCGAAAGGGTAAGTTCGTACGATGGATGAATAGTACATGAAAAGTTTTGCGAAATGCTTCGCCAAGGGGCGACTTGCTTCTGGACATCAAATATGTTGGTGTGTGTGTCGTCGGTTCGAGTTCCGATCGAATGGTGCTACGTCGACTATCATGGGCATGCTCGCGAGTGAGTGTTATCGATGGTGAGTTATCCAGTATCTGTTCGTTTGGCTCAAGAATTCGTCGGGAAATAGCTTGTAAATCAGCATCGACCATTCACCATATAACAAATGGCAGATACCAGAAACTACATTCAATGAATGCGACAAATTATGTACATACATAAATATATTCATGCATCACAGGTTAGTTGTTATTAAACCAGCAAATGAGTAACATTTCTTGGCACGAGTCAGTCTACTGGAGCCAGTTGGCAGGAGTCAGTCAGCAGGAGTCACTCTGCTGGAGTCAGACAGCAGTAGTCACTCTGCAGGAGTTAGCATGCAGGAGTAAGTTGGAGGGAGTTAGTCGGCAGGAGTCAGTAGTCAGGAGTCATTCGGCAGGAGTCAGTCTGCAGGAGTCACACGCCCGGAGTCACACACCAGGAGTTACTCTGCAGGAGTCAGTCTACAAGAGGCACTCTGCAGGAGTCATTCTGCTAGAGACAGTCTACAGGAGTCAGTCTGCAAGAGTCAATTTGCAAGAGTCAGTTGGCAGGAGTGAGTCAGCAGCAGTCAGTTGTCAGGAGTCATTCTGCAGGAGTATGTGTGCAGGAGTCAGTCTACATGAGTTAGTCTATAGGAGTAAGTTTGCAGGAATAATGTGTATTAATTCATGTATGGTTGAAGATGATGCAAGCCAATAACGAAGTGAAATCGACTATGTCATGTACGACTGTGCGCATACCTTCAACGACTGCCCAATATTACATGTAAAACATTGCTGTTACTGTGCCAAGTCCTTCGGTAAATGTTGCAATATGTGAGGAAATGAGAATAGTGACCATTTGAAGAATCCACCTCATCATGTTCTCAGCTGTTATAAATGTTTCAGTCCTTGTAACTCGATGTAATAACTTAAATAAATACATCAAGACATGTAGTGTTATTTCGCCCACTGATAAGCAGCTTGTGATGACTACGTTACCTCCTGTTGATGCGCTACATAAAATGTTCACAGAAGTCGAGGGAACTGGCGTGATAAAGTATTACAACAATGGCCACATGCAGTTTATGCAAGGTGATACGATGAAGGAATACATTTAAAAAATGCAAGGATTCGTCTTTTGAGAGCCAGCCAGTGATGTAGCCATTACTCTCTGCTGCATCGATGAGTACTACTTCCAAAGACGTTTAAGACGAATCAGTTAATGCTAATGATGGTATGAGAGACCTACGAGGCATGATAGAGTCGGTATGTTTGTAATGTACTTGCAAGATGTTCGTGTGAGTACGGCGAGCTTCAAAATAAACGGTTGTCGGCTCTGAAACTGATGATGACCATGTCACTCCTACAAAGAAAAGTAAACCTAAAATTGAGGAAGAAACAGAAAATGAAGACTGTCATGAAGACAGCATATGACGACAGTGTTGATGAAGTATCTAATGAGAAGTATAATGATTCTCTTGACATTTCCACACATTTCACCACCGAGTTTACTTCGACAAGTTGTGTTAAGAAGGCAGAAGGAGTCAAGTTTGCACGTTTCATATTTCCCGAATACCCTAATGAACTTGTTGATAGACTCAGACATTTTATTAACCTGCAAAAACAAGGGGATCTCTCACGTATTGTTGAGATATCTTCAATCATCGATGGACTGAAGGATGAAGGATATATCAGATGAGACTGTTGGCTACTATCCATGATTAGCAAACATCTGAGAAATGTAAAAATCGAATGTACAAAGTAATTACAATGATGGAACACACAATAAGTAAATAAAATAAATTTATGTATACATAATAATGTTTTTTTACTTTTTTATATAGTCCCTTCTGCATCTCTGAAAGACTTATTAATTCAGTGGTGTAAACAATCGATTGTGGGAATCTGTTATAGATAAATTTATGTGAGCATGTGCAGGAAGAGGGCTATGGTTTATTTCTCTTTTAACACATTGAAGAAGGAACTACCTACTTTTATAAATATATATTTAAAAATAAAAAACACTTATTTTGAAAATTAAAAAAAAAAAGTTAATTTACCTTATTTGTGGGCATGGATCTCGTCATTATCCAGTACAGGCCGATAGCAGGTGGCATAATCGAGAAATTAGTGTCACTTAGTCATTAAAAATAGAATAAAATATGGAGGGCATGACAGCACCATCTACATGTTAAAAACATTAACAAATATGGCTGTCACCTGGTGGCTTAGGAAAATGAAGTCCCAGGTGGCTGACATGGAATGATAGAGCTGAAGTAATTGGGAAACAAGGTGATGATGTTGTGGTGGTAGTAATGAAATCTAAGATGATTGACATTGAATAACATAACATGGCTAAAATCCAAGATGTTTGACATGGAAAGACTGAGCATGAAGTGAAAGGCGACTAAACAAAAGTGGAATATAAGATGGTCTGCTGAGCATAGGTGAGAGAGAACGACAGAATGCCTGGTGGCGAAAGCGAGAAATTAGCACTTCCTGTGGGGTAAATCTATAATTTATGCACTAGTGCCATCCAGGAGATGAAAATGGAAACAAATTGCAAACAAAAAAATACAATATGGTGTATGGAATGCATTTAACAGAATGTACAATGGCGAAGGATATAGGGTGGGGAATGTTAATACAATATGATTAACTGGAGGGGAGTCAGTCGTCAGCTGGATGTGGTGCTGAGGGAACCTCTGGAAATATTAGTTTTTAAAATAATATACTTATTTATAAATTTTTATAATTTTTAAAGTAAAGTTTTGGAAGTTTATATTTTTTTTAGATTTTTTGAGAATTTTGCGAATTCTTTGGTTTCAAATTCAATGGTATTGGGTCTAGGTCAAAGGTTAAGGACAAGGCCACCTGGATCCAATATGGTGGTTGGGCAGGACATAACATGGAGGGTGGTAGCCTCCATTCCCTTGTTCCCTCTGAGCTCAAACATTTTAAATTTTAGATTTTTATAATTTTTTTATTTAATTTTAAATATATTTTTACATTTTTTATAAACCTTTTATCATTATTTTTAATATATTTTTTTGAATATTTGGTGAATTTTGCGATATTTTCGGTTCAATGTCATTCAAGGTCATGGGCACAGAGTCAAAGACCAATATGGTGGTCGGCTGTCGTCATAACATTGTGGATTGTCTGCTCATGTTCCCCTTATCCTCTCGGCACAAATATTCAAAATTTTAATTTTGTAAATTTTTATGTATGTAACTTTTTATAAATTTTAAATAAATGTTAATTTTTTTAATACATTTCATTTATAATTTTTAATGAATTTTTTTTTTTAATTTTGTCGGTTTTCAAGATTAAAAGTCACTAGGTCAAGCTCAAAGGTCATGGTCAAGGTCACAGACATCCAATATGGTGGACAAAATGGCCGCCGGGTGGCCAGAATGACAGAGCATAAACAGCTCCATGCTCCACCGCCCCACGCCTTTATGCCCGACTCGGCTTTTTCCTACTACTGTACACATGAGAAAAACAATCCCTTCAATCAGGTAGAAGACGCATGCGAATGGCGGTGGAAAAATTTAAAAATTCTATATGGTCTTTGCTTGAGGGTTTCCTAAAATATTACTTCCTATCGTTCTTCTCTGGCCAACACAACCATTTTGAATGACTTCATTAAATAATGATATACCTGCTTGTACAACTGGGGATTTTTAATCGTCCAAATATGATTTGTAATTAATGAGACAAGTCTCTCCTATGTGTCGAAGCCCTATAAAATCGTTACCCCCATCGGGAAAAACAATATTTTAAAAATAAAAACATATGCAGATGGCAGGGAAAACCACATTATGCTTGCATGCGTCAATGTCAGTGGTCACTGGGTACCACCATTGGTAGTTTTAAATAGGGTTCGCATGTCTGATGACCTTCATAAGGATAAGATACCAGGGACATTAGTTAAAGTTCTGCAAAGGGATGGATGAACAGTGACATATTTTTGGAATGTTTCAACCATTTCATTGATTCCATTCCACCAGACAGACCAGTTATCCTCCTAATGGGCTTTCATGCATCTCATGTTTCGGAGTGTTTCCATCCTTGCAAATGCCAGTGATGTGTTCGTTTTGAATTTTCCTTTACATACCATCGACCTGTTGCAACCTCTGGACGTGGGTGTTTATCACCCTTTCAAGCAAGCATGGGGAAAGTCTCTGAGCAGCCACATGACTCAGAATCCAAGTCAAAAAGCTAACAGAAGTGACTTACATTGGTTAATGAAACCAACATACTACAGTGCCCTCAGCCCATAAACTATTATATCAAACTTCAGGAAGACAGGCATCTATCTACCTTTTCGACCCTTCAGCAGTAACAGATGATGCCATATCCACCTCCAAACTGACAGAAAAAGTAGCGTGATTACAAATTATCTGCAGACAGATAGAACTAGGCCTAACTGAACAGATGAAGCTGTTCTTAGAGTTCCAGTTCTCGAAATCACCAACAAACAGGTACATCATAGGAAAATGGATGGCAGGGTTAATTGCCTGACTCCATCTGAGAACCATCAAAATACTAAAAGAAGGAGAGGTAAGACTTTCAATATTTTCAGACGGGCTAAAATTGAGGCATATAGTAAGCAGATTTGAACAGTGATTAAAATGTTTCTACCAAACTCACATGAAACAAAAATTTCCTTTGCCACAGAGCATCTCCGGGATAAAAAGGTAGGCCTAGGCCTACGGAAGAAGAAAACTGGGATTGTGGTGTATGCGGCAAAAGTTACAATGATGATGTCCGGAAGAAAAATAGAGCCTAATGGGTGTAGTATAGTTTTTGTTTGTTGTGGAACCACACAAACTGCCAAACATTGTTTCACGAAGACAACTGATTGTTTATGTGCGATGGATGTCATTCTGACTCTCAATTGGACTGAGCTGAAATATTAATGCATTAGGAAAATAACTCATATTAACTTCCTCGTACATTGCATTATTTAGTTCAGGCCTACTCTTGGCTAATAGATAATGTGCATAAAATATTATTTAAGAATAGTGATCAACAATTATTAGATATTTGCTTGTGCCATTTTGTTCCTCTAAACTTGTAATTTTGTGTGCACCTAATAGACCTAGAGATAATGTGTTTAATATAAATACATTTTTTGAGAAGTAGTAATTGATTTTAAAATTTTTGCTAGTCATTCTAAACCACTAATTCACTATTTGAAGTGTTCAATGTTTTCAAAGTAACAATTACATTATTTGAATAGATTTTTTTAAATTTTATTTGAAGTATGGTGAACTTATAACGAACTTAACATTGTATATATTTCTCATCTAAGTTTTCTAAAGCAATAATGTCTAGTTAATTTCACAGGCCAAAAAAACAATGTGAATATTAAATGCAACTATTTCTAATTATAAAAAAATGGTTGCCTGTAAAGTCGGTTTTACGGGCGAAGATTTTACGTGACAACGTAGTGCTGCGCGCGCNTATTAAATGCAACTATTTCTAATTATAAAAAAACAACATTATCACAAAATTACCAGGGTTTACCATATATTAAATGTGTACTTATTCACAGAATTTTACATATTCTGATCAAATACAGGAATTCAGGTTTCCCGTAGTAATGTCAGAAATATAAACAGGATTTCAATAGGAAAAATCATTAAGTTAAGCACAAATCTGAACTCAGCCAAATTGATACCAAATCTAAGTCAGACACACTCAATGAATCTGATGATAAGGAGGAAAGGCCCAAGAACCCTGCCCCTGAGTCATCTTCAGGGGAAAAATAAAACCACCAGTGTGCCATTGATGTGTTAGAGTAGGTCATGTTGCACCCAAGTGCTGTTCCGAAAAAAACTCACCCAGCAAGCAGAAAATGTGAGCGGTTTTGCTCGCCAGTAAGGTTTAGACAATGCTCAATAAAATGCTCACATATTACAGTCCATCAGGCTGTCGCATGTTTCGACGCCTTTTAAAATCCTTTGTACACTAACAAATCCAAAATTATCATTCTATTGCTAGGGTCCATTTTCTACATACCATTGGTGTTCAGAAAGTTAAGAATCCTCATGTTAAGTATTTCTGGGGAGTTATGCTGTGAATGCACTAGTAGATTCAATATCTGTGCACACTATAATATCTACCAAATGCTTTGAGGAATTTAAAGAAAAAAGAAGGGTTAACTCTATTGAGCCTCCTAAACTTGGTATTTAACAGCTTCTTGTGAGTCCCTGCCAATCTCATGCTGTGCCATTATTAAGATAAAGATAGGTTACATTTTACCTGAATGTGTTAATGTCTTGTAGCAGCGAACCCAAGTTCTGACATCATTCTTGGAGCTGATTTTATGGCTAAATGTAGAATAATTTTGGGCATGTAAGATAAGCATATTTTCTTTAAGTTTAAACCTAATGCCAAAATTCCTTTTTTTAACAGTAAAACAAAGCAGTGTCTTTCTTCCCAGTGAAATTTTGAATTCGAATCCCAACAATTAATAATCACTTTGGACATTTGAGTAATGAACAAAGTCTGGCATTAAAATAATTATGTGGACAGTTTCCTAAGGTGCGTACCGCTGAACTTGGACTCACAGATTTTTGGAATACGAAATCAAATTAATTGATAAACAATATGCGAAAAGTCACTCTTATCGTTTGGCACCCCCCCCCCC
>NQII01007208.1:66956-105479 GCA_002778355.1 Clitarchus hookeri
CAACCTCACAGTATTCTAACCCTGCATTTATTGTCCCGAAACCAAATGATTAACATGGTATGATTCTTGACTATTGCGAAATCAACCAACAAGTTGAAATAGAGTCTGTGCCCTTGCCAGATTTACATTCCTCCTTCCATTGGTTTGGGAGAGCCATACATGTTATTACTTTTGACATAAACACTATCATCAAATTCCATTAACCTAAGAGTCTAAACCAGTCACTAGCTTTTGTGACCCTTGTAACTTATATCAGTTTATCCGTGTATCTATGGGGTTAGCTACAGGTGTACTAGTTCTGACGCGTTTGTTAGATATGTTAGATATGCTGACAATAGTGTGGAACGAGTTTGATTATCGCGTAGATGTCGTTCGGGCTGCTCGTAGTGGTCACATTGAACATTTATGAATATATGGTAAACAAACTTCACGGTTCCATGGTTCATTTGATTTTTTTCATCAAGGTTGTAGGTTGTTTGGTTTTGACATTACAGGCATTCAAATTTGGGATATTGTTTTATACTCACTCTGTAAATCCTGCAGTTCATGGGATGGCAGGTTTTTCGAAAAATTTCAACCTACAACGGTTGCCTTTAGATTCACTGTGGGGCAGTCCTTGCCCAGGAAATGGATGGTGTCTGTTAGCCAATCGCTTTTGCATCCCGGAATTTAACTTCCCAGGAAAAAATCAACCATATATGAATTTTAATGTTTGGCTGTTGTATTTGGGACATATAAATTTAGACAGTATTTGGAACACTCAGAATTTTTGTTGGAGACAGACTACCCTGTCTTGTCCTGGCTCTTGGCTCACCTTCGACAGTAAGGAAAGATTGACCGTTTGGTGATGCGCATTTACTTAAAGTGCAGCATATAAAGGGCACGCAGAATGTGGTCGTTGATGCCCTTGCGCGTATGTTTGAAGGTAGAAACACTGAAGTGGATGATACTCCTATAAGTGTTGTGATATTTTGACTGAATTCCCTTTGGCATTTACTGCCACCCAAGAGCATCAGTGTAACTATGACGAGTTACAACACATTATTCAAAATTTACATTCTGGCATAGACCAAAAACCTTATTTTCTGTCAAAAGATGTTTTGTTTTGTAAGTCCAAGGATAACAGAATGTGTATTGTTTTACTGCAACACGACGTATTTCAGTACTTGAATTTCTTTCTGGTTGGAGATCATCTGGGCACTTACAAGACTACTGAATCAATATTAAGTAAATTTGTTTGGAAAGGAATGCATGTCAATTTTGCTGAGCGAGTTAAGTTGTGTTCTCTATGTGACCTTATTAAACCAGTACAAAATACCCACTTGGGTCACCGCGCCTCAGAAATTAAACAGAAACTTTTAGAAAAGTTGTTTATTTTGATTTTGTAGGTTCATTCCTAAGGAGTAGATAAGGTAACAATAAGTTTTTGGTTTGTGTAGAAGCATTTCAACAAGTGGTTTGGCTCTCTTCACTTAGAAAATCTGACTCAGTTTCAACCATACACTGAAAGAAATCAGCATAGAGAATTTAACAGAACATTTCTGTAACGGCATTTTGTAGTAGCAGAATTTAACAGAACATTTCTGCAATGGCATTTTATAGTAACGACAACTAAAGTTTAGTACTAGCAACATATGTAATGTTCTGTAATACTTTACAATCCAAATATTTAGCAAGACAATCTAAATATTGTTAATAGTTATTCTGTTGTGGGTACCATCTTTTCTGTATCAGAAACACTGTTTCTAAAGTAGGAACTATGCAGATAGTTGTGAACATAATCACAGTATTGTTACAGTGACAGAACAAGATATTGTAAACCCAACAGTGTTCTTTGGTAACTGCAACAGAATGTTCTGTAGAAATCGCCTCGTTTTTTTCAAAAGTTTACGGAAACAGTATGATAACTACAACAGTATCGCGGACTGTTGAAGGTACCCTACGATTCTGTTAAGGTTACAGAGCTGGTATTGTAGAGTCAAGAAGCCAGTATGGTAATTACAACAGTGTCGCGGACTGTTGTAGGCACGCTCTAATTCTTTTAAATATTGTAAAACTAGTAGAATGTACAATACAGAAGATAAATAGGAAAATGTTTCTATTGTGAAGTAACATTTATTTAGTTGAGGCTGTTGACAAAGTGTGAGGATAATGTGAACCCTCCAAATTGTTGACTCACCAACATATTAGGAGTTAAATGTAATAATAGCAAAAAGGGTGCGAGGTTGTCGTATTTGTTTTTACAAGACGTATATAATTTGCACAAACAGGACATAAAAACGAATTACTAATGCCATATATTTATTGGTATTACAAATTATCTGATGTGAAATGTAAACCTGTTTACAAAAACGTTAAACGTTAAACATTTTTAAATAAGTTGACACCGAATGTTACATCAGACAAATATATATAGCATAAAGTAAACATTATTGTATTAAGTGAATAGTCTTACTCATATGTGAATTCGTCTCGTGTGATTCGTCTGCAGTCACGTTTCATGACATGCTTTAAATAAAATTAAACACAGTAAGACAAATACATTAAAAAACCAGAGTCTCATAGCCGATACAGTAGTCGAATGGTCTAAGGTGTCTGTCTATCAACACAAGTTCCAGCAGTTCGAGGCTGCTTGCTTCCACAAGGAATTTTTCAAGTTCTGAAAATAAGTACAAATAGCAGCGCTTCCTATGTGCCAACGAGGGAATCACAACAGACGACAAAAGAGACTGCCATGCCGCAAATTGAAGGCATCAGAGCAGATTGTTAGAATTAAAATACACTATTGCTGGGGTTACCATTCTACTCAGTAAAGGTAATAGAACTGATTGATAGCACTACCATATGTTACAGCTGGGTGCACAATCAGCTCTGTAGCGGCATCAGAGCAGCATTGTAGGGAAGACCATACTGGATTGTAATCAGAAACCTACTCGTTTGTAATCGCAACATTCTATTCTGTATAACATAAGGACGTCACTGATTTGAGACGCACTGACCTATTAAAATATGTTCTGTTGGCATTACCGTATACTGTCAACAATATTCGTAGAGTAGCCACAACCAAACAGACTGTTGTCCCATTTTTAACAGTCTTGGAGGGTAACAGCTACATAATTATGGTCCCTACAACAATAATTTTCTTTCAGTGTAAAGGCTTTAGAATCTCTCATATTTCAAAAGTTTAGGATTATGTCAACTATTGTCTCTGATAATGGTTTTCAGTTTGTTTCTCTTTTTTTCAAGGATATGTGCTTTGTAAATGGGATTCACCATATAACTTTATCACCATACTACCATCCTCCTTCTTACACGGAAAGGTTTAATAATACCCCTGTTCTGTACTCATTGCGTTCCATGCGTACGAGCATAACAACTTGGATAGGAATATTTCATGGCTACAAATGGCATTTATTAATGTGTGACATGAGTCACACAAAGCCACACCTTGTAGCCTTATGTTCAAATTTTTTTAATTTAAATGGCTTCCCTGATGGCCGAATAAATATTAAGAAGTTCGGGGGAGATGCCTTGAGTAAACTAAAATGGTCTCGCCTTAAGAGCCATATTAAATACAAGCAAAACAGGGTTGATAACCCTTTCAAAGTGGGTGACCTAGTTTTGTGTAACCAATAATAAAGCTGAGGGGCCATGGGGGTATAGTGGTTAGACTGCTCGCCTCCCACCTAGGCGAACCGGGTTTTATTCCCAGCATGTTCGCTCCCGGATTTTTCGATGTGGGAATCGTGCCGGACGATGCCACTGGACTACGGGTTTTCTCGGGGATCTCCCATTTCCCCCGCCCTTTCATTCCGGCGCTGCTCCATTCTCACCTCACTTCACTCTCACCGGCTATCAGGACCTCGATGTTAAGAGCCGTCCAAATATATTCTCTCACTCACTTCTACATTTTCTTCTTTGTTGCTATTGGACAGTAAACGCGATAGGAAACGAATCTTAAATTTCTGTGGAAAGGTGCTCAAAACTGTATTTGGAATCCTGGGCAGTGATGATTTGAACAACTTAGAAAGAAAACTAATTCCTTGACTGAAAACCAAGATTATATTTCAACTAATGTGGCAAATCACATTATTCCAGTCAAAAATATTGAAAATCGTGTGCTGAATAATACTAAATACATCTAAGAATTGGCTTTCATTTATATAGAACATTATAATTTTATGTTCTCAAAATTCAATTAAACTTTAAGGGATGTTTTAGCTAGTATGATTGCAGTCAGTTTTCGTGTAGACCTAAATCTCATGTTATTGCATGTTAGTGAGGTATTGGCCAAATCAAGGCTTGTATTTTTTAACAGCAAAAATTCAATTTAAGTTAGTGTGCATAGCGAATTAAGCTCAACTTTATTACCTGCAAATGTGTTTATTTCTATACTGAGCAGTATTCAACATCTGATCATATCATCTTACCTGTTGTATTATTGCCCCTGTCTCCTTGGAAAATCTTTAATTTTATTGCGGAATAAGTTCTGTAAAAGTAATTTATTTAAACTATTCTCTTAACGTAATTGTTAATGCTCCTCTAGCGAAAAAAGATGGCCTTATAAACGTTACCATTTTCTCACATTTCCATTTTTGGTTCCAAATCTCAGTAGATAATTGTTATTCACTTGGATCGAATACTTAATAGCCAGTTTGGAGAGAAAATCTCAACCGATACTAACCCTTTGTTTTTTTAATCGTGCCTTGTTTGTAAATTTTTTAGTAACATGTTTTTTTTTTTTTTACATATTGCGAGAAACCCAGGAATCTTATCGCTCCGTCAATGTTCATTAACTTGTTCTTTTTTTCTGAAGTACATCTGAGTAACCACGACGGATTCACGCCAAGGGCCTCACCCTACCTGCGACAGTTGGGCCATTGAGTAAAGATATACCTAAAGTGGACTTCCCCAGGTTAAAGTTTCTGACCTCTCCAGCAGGTAAGAATCTGTAGTTCTTGGTATGAGCATCACGTAGTGCTAGGCCATTTTTGTGGTGGCTGTGTGAGGAAGTCGGAAGCCTTGCCACTGCGACATCTACCCTCTCTCTCTCAATCAAACTCCATCTCTGTGACTCTGAGACTAAACTCCGTAACAATAGAACATGTTCTGAATGTCTGCTATACTCACGAAGCTGGGAAAGACAAGTTGATGGACATCCGAGTAATTACTTCAAGCCGTATATGTCCGTTTACGAAAATATTATGGGTTCTGTAAAACGTATGTATGTACAAAATGAAACTCAATGAACGCGTAAGTATCGGGAAATGTTGCTAATTACTCACACGGTCATAATATAACAATAAACACAACTTTATAAAATACGCGATAACTGTGGATTCCGGTAATGTATATACACTATCACACGGTTGTTTCGAAGGCTGTGGGTGTAGCTCAGTGGGTTGGTGTGCGGGTCTGCGCCACGTAATGTTTGACTTTAGAGAATTAATCTCCATCGTGTAACGAAATTTTTTGTGATACATTATTGCTGTTTATAAATTAAGTTATTGTAAGAAAACGTTTATTTCCAGAATCACTTTGTCTAAAAGCAACAGCACAGTGCAATCGACTAGCTTTGGTTGTTTGCTAATCAAATCGATTGGTTTCAAAAGTAGATCATTTGAGCTGTGTAGCATGAGTAATGTAAACAGGCATACATAAAAGCCTTAGTTTAATATTGTGATAGTTATGCCTTCTTTGGCCTTCTGATCATAAACTCATGTCAGTTCAAGAAAATCACATGATTGATTATTATGCTCATTAAAGATACATAAGTAAATATAGCGGCGAAGCCGAAAAAGAAGAGGGGGGAGGGGGGAGGATATAGCGGGACATATACTTTGCACCAAAATGAAAATAAAATTTCAAAAATAAAATTTCAAAACTAGATGAGAACTTTTATTATATTTTAATATAATAAATGTGTGATACCCCTTGAACATGAACGATGTTTATAGCATTTTGCGGTTCCATAACTGTATATTAGGCCATTGATTATACATAATATTTAACTATCAATTTCTAATATTACAACGTTCGTATTTTGTCCGTAAATATAAATATGAAATATTCCATCCCTCCAACCACCCAAATTAAATCCCTGGCTACGCCCCTGTTTAAATAATTTGCTAATGTTTTAATGAATGGCGTACATGTCCGTCGTACATACTGTGAATATAGTACCTCGTTTTCCATACATATGCAGTGCCGTTACTCATTTCATGTTCCATACATTAATAGTACTCGTAATTAGAAACCTATATAAATGCGGTCTTCAGAGGAAAGAAGCTATCTTCGTAATTTTGAATGCACCACAAAGCGTCTACATATAACATTTGGTTGCATTTGTACTCCTCCCCCCCCCCCNCACTAGTAGTTGTTTTGCCTGACATTTACAATTTTATGTTAGCACTTTGATAACATGTGGGTATGAACTGGTGCGTTCTTTCTTCTCTTCTCCTATAAAAACTTGTATTCTTTGTTGTGCCTATTTGTATAACGGAAGGTAGCAGAAATAGGGTATTGTGTAGTGCCGGCTTAAAAGACTCACGTCTCTCGCAGAATGTAGGCACTGGAAACATCATAAAACCCTTTTTAATTATCAGAAGACATACTGTTTTGAAAATATAATACACAAAATGCTGCTAGTATCATACTAACATATTAAAATTAACACTGTTAAGTGGTAGGGGGTGGATGCTAGTAAAGAGGAGAAAATACCCACGATGAACGAATCGAAACCAAATTTTCTGTATGAATTAACTCTCCTCGTTATAAATATGATCTGGCGTGTAATAAAATACATTTCGTTCGTATAGTATACTCGTTCAAACAAAATGAGTGGTCATTAACGAAAAATGTATTTATTCTTTCAACAAAACATGGGGCACAGAGAACATAACTACTTTGAGAAAAAGTAAATTATAAATTTGTAAATATGCAACAAAGTTAACACACAAGGATGCCCTACTGTCAAAAATAATTAAAATTTTTATATATTCTTCGTAAAGTGTTATCATTGTCCATTTGTAGGCTCGGAGATGACAAACATACCAGAATAAATGAAAAAATTGTGACGCAGTGAACATATTTACGATTAATTTATGTTCTTCTTGGAAACAACTGTACACTATGAACAGAGAATTTATTAGATTCGACTGCTTTTAAACACACCTGCACACTTTTATTTAGCGTAAGCTGCAAAGTTTTAAGTATAAGCTGGGTGTTTTACCTCATGTATTGGTTTCCAATGTAACTTAGCAGGTAATGTGCGTTGTTGGGATTTCCTTAGGCATTGAAATAAATTTTTAGATTTTATATCTTAAGTGAAACTTGTGAGGCGACGACCACTCAGAACACAGCAGACGGTGTTGTTGGTGGGAATCGGTTATTTACAGTAATGTAAGTATAAACAATAATAAAACGTCGTCGTGTGTGTATATATGCTGAAGATTATATATGTTCACAAAAAAAAAGTTTATCTGATAGAAAATGTCAGCTTTGTAGGATGATCTGCTTAAATATGGTTGTGATATACAAAGTTAAGTTAGAAACAAAGGTTAACATAAAAAGCTTGCCGCATGTTTCCATCGGCTAGAATAAACAATTAAAACTATATTTGAAACTGCAAATACAGAAGACGTGTTCCCGTACGACAGATAAGCGACTACTGCATAACTCTTAATGCATAATTGTATTTGTTGTAAACTTAGCTTAACTATCAGCGATTGGCACCGAGTCATTACATTCAACCGATGCTTAGTGTAGAATTAAATATATTATGTAATGTAGTCTGAAGTAGAATATTGCGACTCTCTTTGTTCTGTCTACTTCTCATGCGTTCGTTTTTGTAAACATTACTCATTATAACTTCAGTGTCAACGTTTTTCGTACTATAATGAGTTCAAGGTTACAGTGTTGAATAGAAAATGAAGCGCCGTGTTACACTCGTGCAACTGTAAATACACATAGCTGCCAGCTTTTCTGACTATAACCACTAATGCGCATCATTATTGTTATATTCTGTACCATATAAGAAGGCCACTTTTTGACAGCTCGGCGAAAGTAGCGCCACTGTTTACATCTTACTACGTATCCTTCCGCCATCAGCTTGTCCGTCACATCGGGGCTGTATTTTTCATCAACACGCTGTCAGCTAATCCACTTATCATTTTACTGTAATGCTAAACGAATTTTAAGATATTTTAAGACTGACCTCTGTCTAAAAATATAAGTAGGTTATCAAAGTAAAAATATAAAATGTTGCAAATAATTAGATATTTGATAACTCTTTTTTAATTTGTCCAAGATACTGAATTTGGGTTTAAATTTGCGAGACGGTATGTTGTATCTATTATTACACTTTGGACGTTATAGCTAATATATTCGAGTTGGAAATATGTGATGTGGAATAACGTTAGAATTGCTTAAAAACTATTAACGCGTGTCTACGGAATCAAGGAGATGGGTTTCGAGAGAACAATATGGCGTATAATTTACGTAGACGAACGATTACCGGACGAATATAAATGACTTTTACTCCATATCGGTATACATGAAATATATGTTACTTTAAAATTTATGCAGAGCTCGTGGAAAAATATAACTATTGGCATCTGTTTATAAATTCTTTATATATCGTGCAGGAAAGAGGTTCATTTCTGGCTGGTAATAGCTCGCAGAATATCCTATAGATAGCGCGCAGCACGTCACGACGAAGTTTTGAGTAACTCTTTTTATGGTCAACAGATAGCGTATTTTTTAAAGTTGATAATTCTTATGTTACGGGCTGGAAATATATTTCAAATTCGTGTCGTTTCGTCAAATTATTAGAAAAAATAATTAAACAATATTATGCAATATTTCTGTATGCTTTTGGAATAAATATCATGGACGTGTTGAAAGCAAGGTTTGAGATGGATGATAGGACGTGAAAAAGCTTTCTAAAGTTAGCACAACTTCAGAAAACTTTTCCACGTCGTATCGTTCTATTGTACATTTCATTTTGATCACCTAAAGATAACTACATTATCACGAAGTTTAGTTTTTAACACTAACAACCATTGTTTTGTGACCTTGTAAAATAAAATGTACTAATAAATGCAAGAACTCTTTCTTACCCGCGTATTTTCTGCTTTTCTGATGTGCATCGGCAGTGCAGTCAGAATAGCCAACGTAATTTTAACTTTTGTTCGTTCGTGCATCAGCTGATACAGGATTTTGTAAATGGCGCTTTGTTTTTTTCGTATACGTCAAGTTACCACTCACTGGCTGTCAGAAAGTGGCCTTCTTATACGGTATGGACCATAACGAGGATCTTACATATACGACAATTGTATTGTCGCTTTAAAAAAACGTCAGTTAGAGTTGAGCCTTTACGTGATTATCAATGTCCTTTTCTTGCAGTATGCATAAGGTTTTCTGCTTAATGAGATTCACTCTCATACAGAGTTTGAATTCGTCTAATTACGTTAATGTTGTACATGTATCGGGAAATGACATACGCACGTACACGGGGAGTGGTGTGGAGGCATTAACTTTCGAAGAAAGCCGCTGAGAAAAGTTCTTTAAATTGTATAATCTTACACCTTTAATGATCGGGAAGAGCCGGCATAAACATAACCAGGTTTTCTTCGTGATTTGTTATAAACTGGACGTGGCANAGTTTGAATTCGTCTAATTACGTTAATGTTGTACATGTATCGGGAAATGACATACGCACGTACACGGGGAGTGGTATGGAGGCATTAACTTTCGAAGAAAGCCGCTGAGAAAAGTTCTTTAAATTGTATAATCTTAAACCTTTAATGATCGGGAAGAGCCGGCATAAACATAACCAGGTTTTCTTCGTGATTTGTTATAAACTGGACGTGGCANACCTTTAATGATCGGGAAGAGCCGGCATAAACATAACCAGGTTTTCTTCGTGATTTGTTATAAACTGGACGTGGCAATGAATTCATAGTTAATGTGCAGGGCAGTGAGAACACTATCAATTTTTACAAGACAAGGCATGGAGGAGTGTAAAAGTTATATCAAAATTCGAAAATTAATTTTTATTCATAACATCATTAACGTTAAAATAAAATTTACCTTGTTTTTACCAGTTTAAATAATATGTAATTGATAACTGCGTTTAATGCGTCAAATATTTATTCATTCCTTTCTTGAGAAATGGGCTATGATTGATTAATAGCAGTAGGTACTCTTATTATCATGACCTTTTCAGCTACAGCTCCAAATGGGTTGATAATTTTAAATCTATGCGCCTACGTTCCAGCACAGAGTTAGTATTTTTTTTTCGTCAAAATGCTTGTTCAGAATTTTGTCAGCTGGCTCGTTGCTGTAACGGATGCAAATAAGTATGCCTGTCGGAACGTATCAAGTATCGAGCTGAGTGGAGTTTGCTTATATACATAAGTACATTTATAGGTTCCGACACAGCCTTAATGACACTTGAATCGAAAAATTTAATGTACTGATTATTTTCACGAACAGTCACCTTTGTAGTAGATCACAACCCCAAACTTTAAACACTGAGTCACATTGCAGACCTTCGTGCATCTAACATATACATATTTCTCTCCTAGTGAACAATCATTTCCTGTCACTTTCCTTTCACATAAGAACGGAATGAAAACACTTCTATGATGTATGACATCATTCATGATTAATACCAAATTTGTAATTTAAAGTGCTAACAGTACTCGTATTTTACCATGAACACCTCAACATGAGAGATTATAAATTAGAATTAAAAACAATGACCTTTATATATTTTTGATAATTCATTTCCTCAGAGGTAAATAAAACCAAATAGTGGTTGATATTGCGGCAAATTTCAGCAAATACAGAATTATACGGCAGAAACGAAACACATGCCATGGTCGCCACTGGTAAATCATGAGTTGGGTTTTCACAGCTGCAGTGGAAGCTGATAACTCGCGTATGACAGGCTCGCCTATGGCAGAACGTTAACGAACACGTGAGTGAGCCGAGACCAGGGCGACGACCTATGCTTGCCGGCTGCGGAACTGGCAACATCGCACGGGTGGCGAGGTATTTTGACAGCTGCATCGTCTGCTGCCTGCTAACTCCCAGTCTGAAACACTAGCTCTCCTCTCAATCATACCAAGAACTAACATAAAAAACTGGTCAGATTTTTCCCTATCCCATGGCTGCTCTAGTGTATATTTTGACTCAATGGATGGGCTGTGGGCGGGGAGTCTATAAATTTATTAATTTTTTTCCTTGGGATGTTTGGTACCCCTGCTGCCGGGGTATGGTGGCTCGCTATCTATAGATCTCGCATTGTCTAAAGCAGCTATACTTACATGAATAAATAATAATACATCAGTAAAATTCCCTTAATGTACATCGGTTAACTATTAAAAATGCAGGTGTCCATGACACATATTTGGAATTGAAAAGGCTATTGTCCAACTTTCAATTTTAAATTGTTGACATTAATATGGGTTTGATTAATACTGACAAAAGTGCCGATTTCCATGTCCACTGAGGTGCATAGAGTAATATAATGTGTAGGTAGCTGTTTCTGAAAATTTTCATGTGTGATTTTTATTAATAATAAAATTAAGCTTTTAGTATTGAAAATTTTTATTTTATAACTTTCCATTTATTCCCTAGCCATTTTCAAATATTAAGTTCTCTCTCATGACCCTATTCATTGTGTGTGTGTGTGTGTGTGTGTGTGTTTTTCAAACTTAACACCGAAAAGCTATCATGAAACTGAAGTTCTTTATATCGCTGAAACTTTTAAAGTATCTTCTTTCTTTTTCAGTAAACCACTGACTTATGGTATCGCACTAGAAATGTTGGGCTCTGATCTTGTTCACCAGTACGTCGGTCAAGAACCCAGTGGCCGTAACTTCAACGAACTTGTGCTCGACTACAACAGTAAGTGGAAATAATTAATTTATTTTTTACATGCACAGTACCTTCCCAAACTGTCCCCGATAATAATGTGTTGTTTTGTAATACATCTTAAACCTTTAATTCCAGTCTATATAATCACTTATGATAATTTAAAAACTCTGTTGCATTTACAGCAGCTAAAAATGTATGTAGACATATGGACATGCTAAGCAGTTATGAGAACAAAATTTATTTATCTTAATTTGAGAATATTACTTTCCTTTTTTAGCTTGTTTTCATCACGCATAGTCTACTTCAGTAAACCTTTTCTACAAGCTTCATTGTTTATGCAAAGTCTCATAACAGTCAAAACTAATTTTGAATGAAATTTCTCAAAACAGTCTAAACACATTTTCCGAACTGAGTGTGACTGCAGACGTCTTTAACTGGCATCATTCTCCAGCACGTCTTTTTTTCTCGCATTTTTTCACAATGTGATTCGAGCAGTCAAAACGGAGCTCATCAGGTATCCTTGAATTGCTTGATGAAGTAGATGGTCTTCACAAACATTTGCGTGGATTTGCAAACCTCAACGAGTACACCTGGACAATTTAACGCCTAAACTCCAAAAGTGTGAGCCTATTTCCTGAATTTCTTGCCAGCNACACCTGGACAATTTAACGCCTAAACTCCAAAAGTGTGAGCCTATTTCCTGAATTTCTTGCCAGCTACCAGGCATTATGTACTCAAATATCAATCAACCATGACTGCAGAGGGTAGTGCCATTTTTTGTTTCTGATGTTGATTCTATACTACTTACATTTTGGTCCAAACAGTCAACACCACCCATTCTCTGACTATACTCGCCAATAAAGAAGGGACGTTGCACTTGGATAATGCATTTCTCCTTCTGAGAATATCGTTTTGCTGTAGATTGTTGTTCAACACAAAAACAATTTGATACAATGGAATTATCAACCCACTTAGATATTATAACGCCATCTTCTTAGGCAATAGAAGATTCATGATGGCTTCTTTCNCAATGGAATTATCAACCCACTTAGATATTATAACGCCATCTTCTTAGGCAATAGAAGATTCATGATGGCTTCTTTCTTTATTTAGAAGACTATTATTAGATGTTGTTGGGGAAGATTTAGGTATCCTATTGTTCCTAATTGTGCCAGTACCGCCATAACCTTTATCTCTAAGAAAGTATAGTAAATTTAACTACCAAGGGCCCAATTTTCCACAGTTTGTCTTTAGTATCCATTATAGTGTTATCTGCACGTGCAAAAATCTTAGGATTTACTCAAACCTATTTCGTCTCATTGCATTGTGCACCAACTCATTTCTAGTGTATTTATGATTATACCAGTAAAGTTTTTAATTAGGGAAATTGTTGTAACCACTGAGTATCAAAAATTACAATGAAACACCTAATTTCAATTGTAGTTATATGAGGATGTTCATAGTTCTTGAAAAGACCATATTTGTTTGATTCCTGAAAAATATATGAAATTATATCAGCAACGATAAATAATTCAAACCATTATACTATCTAAAAGTCTCTATATTTACTATATTATTGTTCAGGAAATGGCCTCAGATATGATTCTATGTTGCCACGCACACATGTTCTCTTTGATGATGTTGCCAGGTGCTGAAAGGTGTCAGATTCTTCATTCCGTTCATCATTGAATCGTATTTCTTCTTGTGATCTAAGTTCCCTGGGATTCAATTTGTCTGCTAATCCACCAGTATCTTCTTCACCCGAGTCTTCTTATGTTCTGTACAGATGGATCGGNTGGGATTCAATTTGTCTGCTAATCCACCAGTATCTTCTTCACCCGAGTCTTCTTATGTTCTGTACAGATGGATCGGGTGGTGCGATATAAACTAAACCAGCAGTGTCAGCCACATTTACAGCATCAGCAAATATAATATCCAAAGCCTCCTAGACAGAAACATCTGGCTGCAAGATGTTCTTACAATGCCTATAATAAAGTAATCCAGTCAGTATATTACCTGAATATTATTAAGTCTGTCTCTGGAACAAGTGCATTTTTTTTTAGAATTATTTCTATGAAAAAATGTTTTATTTTAGCAAAGTGGGCAGGTTGACAGTTAACCGTGTGCGTTTCTTAAGTTTCGTCTGCGTGGAAGGCATACAATGGTGTTGCCATTTAAATCGTTGCAATCAGAACTTCCCTCATAACTGTCTAAAAAAACTGTGCACTCATTGGTGAGACTAAACATTTTTGTTTACTTCTATGTTATTACAATCAGAGCACAATATGTAATAGCTAAAATTATCAGGTTTGGTACCCAAACAGTCCCATTGTAAATTCAATATGTATTTCAGAATCATTCCTGCAGGCCTGGCTAGAACACTGTTTACCTTATGGTACTAACANATTGTAAATTCAATATGTATTTCAGAATCATTCCTGCAGGCCTGGCTAGAACACTGTTTACCTTATGGTACTAACAGTCCTAGCAAATTAATACCCAAATAAGAATTACACTGACTAAAAATAAATTTACAATTACTGATATATTGAGTGAAAAATTGTATCGTGAATGCATAGTGTGTCCACATGGACACGTCAACATTTCCAACTAATTAAAATCATGAAAATGTAAATGCAATAGTATCTTAACCTCAAAATGCAATAGAATATGCCTTTAGGATATATATTCAAAGACACAGATATACAAAATTTCATAGTGCATAATATTGTACTTACTCTGTGTCAATGTCAATGGATTTTGGGTTATGAATATATCGTGATTTAGCACTCTCACATATAACAGCAGCAATGAGTGAGTGAAGAGATTTGAGCGGCTCTTAACAAATAGGTCTTGAGAGCTCATGAGGGTGATTGAGGTGAATGTGGAGCAGCACCGGAATGAAAGGGTGGGGGAAACGGGAGATCCCCGAAACCCGCCGACCAGCGGCCTCGTCCGGCATGTTTCCAACATGCGAACATCCGGGAGTGGCCCCGGCCATGGATTGAACTCGTTACGCCTTGGTGGGAGTCAAGCAGACTTACCGCTCAGCCACCGCGGCCCCAACATCAACAGTGGCTAACCTTAGCTGTTTATACCTTGGAAAAACAATATTTCTGCTTTATCACATGATGTAGGTACCAACATAAAATGTTTCAACAAAAATGTCCCTGGTTTTTTTGTAAGTTACTACAAGTGTGTCCATGTGGGCACGCTAGGAATTAAACTATTTTGATGATCGTCAGCGTGTAAAACAAGAAAATAAATATAAGGGAACAAAATTTAAAGTACTTCCTGTTCTACTTCTGCATATGTAATCTATTAAAAATATGTGTAGTTTTAAACGAAATTTATTTCTTAAACCTTACAGATGTTTGAGTGTTTGGCCAAGTTACAGTACTGAAACATATTTAGATTAAGCAGTCCTATTCCACATTTGTAGTAAACTGGATGTAATAAATGAATGTTTATATTCTTTGAATGCGAATAACAGATAAACGATTAAAAACAATTAAATGGGACTGCTTGCATTTGATATTATAAGGACGATTTTGGGTTTGTGCAAATGTTATGAAATGTTAAAAATGTTCGAAATAACCTTCATCGGCAGCTTAAGGCTCCCGCCTACCTACNTTTGTGCAAATGTTATGAAATGTTAAAAATGTTCGAAATAACCTTCATCGGCAGCTTAAGGCTCCCGCCTACCTAGAGTTTTTTAGGCGTTTGAGACTGAGAAGCGTAGGAGCAATAAGGGCAACACTGCAACGCGCATTAAATGTTCCATCAGCGCTAAGCACAAGGCTCTGAACTGGCGTGCAGAATTATCCTCGCACTGCGTATACCTATGGTACTTTCAGCGGTGACCCTAATATTATATGGATGGAAAGTCTGTAGGAAGGTNTCGCACTGCGTATACCTATGGTACTTTCAGCGGTGACCCTAATATTATATGGATGGAAAGTCTGTAGGAAGGTTCCATGCAGGCCCCTTGAGTAGTTTTGTATGTATCTGACGCGTATATTTTGAAATACAACGCTTTGAAAAGGCCGCTTTTAGCCATTTTGGAGTACTCTGAAATAGTGTTTCTAATGTACATGACGTCTTGAAAGCGCTCAACAGCCCTTGTCTGAAGTGTGTGCTCTTTCGTAGGTTACATTGGACGCACGTTTAATAGTTTCGTTAATAAACGCGTATTTCAAACACAACACACCACAACGCAGTTCAAGTACCGGGTAGGAGGGAGCCTTAACATGGTCTGCGATACTGTAGAACAGAACCACAAACAGAAGATGCAGTTTCCATGGGAGTGGATTCACAGCCAGTCACAATCGCGTCTCACATTGCATCCAGTGTCCGTGGATTTGTGGTATACACAGTACTATTTACGAGTTTTTCCCACACATAAAATCAAATGGTGTTCAATCTGGAGATCTCGACACTTCCGCGTCGGGTCATTCACCACCGAACAAATATTTCATGCAGGAGTGACCGTACATCGTGATAGTAATGTGGCGGTGCACGGTCCTGCTGGGCAAACCAATCATAATTTAGGTAGAGTTAGTGAACAGCCAGACAAATATTCTGGCAGACAAACTTCACCACACTGTTAACCAAGGAAGACTAATTGCTTGCTCTACTACAATGCGGGTATTTTCATCGGCTAAGTCACCCGGTTGTGGCGGATGACAGTTCCATTCACTGTAAAGGATGCTTCATTTGACCAAACAAACAATTCGTAAAACATTGGCTGCCATTGCACATGTTCACAACCCACTCACAAATTGCGGCATGGCTATATTGAACAATTTAATCCATAGCGTGAAGTATTACGGGAATTAGGGCGTCCACTTCACTTGCTTTAATATGCGATTGACACTTAATTCAATGAAACCTGACTCGCACGCAGTATGTCGTATGGATTTCGGCTTCCCGGGGAATGTGGGCAAGACAGCCCCTACATTTCCTTCGTCCATTGTCACTTTCTTCCTGCCTTACTGTCCCTTCGAAAGACGGCCATGCAGTTACCGCCATTTTCTCTACAATTCAAGTTCTGCCGCTCGTGGCTGCAATTGAGCTGATAACAGCAGAATTCCTACACGTGCCCGCATACACCCAGTGTTATCCTTGAGTGTATCAAATACATACCAATCATCAGATTAACTTTAAAAATATATATGTTATTAACACACAATGGGAGCTAGCCATAATTTGGGACACGTGGAAATATTGCTATATTCAAGATTATGATTTTTTGCCGTTCGCAAAATTACAGAATTTGTTACCCCCGCGGGAAATCACTAAAGTATCATATACAAATATATAACTGGCAACAATGCACACATGAATGTATTTTAACTTGTTAACACAGGGAACATTGTAATTACTAAACATTCAATTTTTAACATCACTATACATTAAAAATATTTTTTTGTGTATTATCTTACATCCAGTATGTGTTCTTAGAGATGAACGACAGTGAGTATACAGAAGTGAAAGTACAAACTACCTCACTACCTATGGTTATGAAATCGTAGTCAGTAGTAAATACATCTTCGTATACGGGCTATGTATTTTAAAGCGGGCAAAAAGGCTGGGATGCGTTGGCTTGGCTCAGGGGTGCTTGACCGGCCTCAGAATTCTGTCGTGAATATTATCAACCAGACATTGGCTTAAGAGAGTTCATATCTAAAAGTCTTAAACTCTCTGCATCTAGATTTCAAATCTCATGTTGATTTGTTTCTCTCAATTTAGAAACAGGTTTCGTTGAATAAAAATAAATTTTTTTGGCTAAACGAAATTATTAGTTTGTGTAGAAGCAATCCAATATTTTGCTGCTGAAACCATTTTTTAGCATACTTTCCAAAGAAAAGGAAGGCTTATGAGATCACTTTCCTGTGTGTATTGTGTGTATGTGTGTGTCTGGTTGTGTGTCCCCCACCCCCTTCGATTTTTTAACACGTGAATCGAATTTATCCAAACTCGGTACATATATAGTACTATGTAATTACACCTTACTGTAATAGTTTTCAACCACTCCGGGCAGTTTCTTTCAAAATGGCAGCCATTTTAAAATTTCGGGTGATATGTTTTATTTCGGAAAGCATTCAACCTATTTAAAACAAATGTTGTATGCTGACAGCGCAATATGTAAGCATTTAATTTTGAGGAGAATATTGTTGTTGGTCACCCAGTTTGGAAGATAGTGCCACATGAAAAAATAAAGTCTTTATGTTATATCTCGAAAACTACTCAACAAATTTTCGCCAAATTTGGCACGTAAGCAATACTATGACAGACCAGGTAAATATAAGTAATTGAACTTTATTAGGTACTTATTTTCAAAATGGCGTACATNAAGCAATACTATGACAGACCAGGTAAATATAAGTAATTGAACTTTATTAGGTACTTATTTTCAAAATGGCGTACAAACAAATATTTTAGGTTTATTTGGTATAACTACTATACCATTTGACCAATTTGAACCACTTTTTGTATGAGGACAGCATCTATTATATTCATCATATAAGTCAAACAACCTGTTTTGTCTGCCATTTTGTAAGAAGCACTTTATGAATAAATAAAGTTTTTGTGTATAATCTCGGGGAACAACTGACAGCTTGCTACCAAATTTGGCAAACCAGCTGAGTGTGAATGTAGAAATTGTCGTCGCTTTGAAAGCAATATCATTAAAGATGATACCAGGAACATATGCAACAGTAGTGAGAAAACTATAAATTAACACGTGCCTTACCCAGTGCTCTAACCCAGAAAACCTCGTCTCATAAGCTCGTGTGCAATCAACTGCATTACGAAAGTCGGATTAGAACATGAACTTCGAATTTAATCTGTCTAATATTTCGATAATAGGAATTAATCATCTAAAATATTTACTATTCATCATTTTTAAAAAAAGTTGAGTGAGCCACTTAAAATGTGTAAGATTACATTGCCTACCAAAGCGCTAATTGGGTAAAAATCGGTTGTTTGGTACCTGAGTTATGGCATATAAAGCATACATATTTTTCATGTAACGATATTCATAAATGGAGGAAAACAAAGGTATGTATTTGCGCATTCGATAATTGTTTTCTACCAGTATACAAAGTTAGGCCAAAATCAATTATATAATTTGTAGATATAGCACACTAAGCTAAAATGGTTTTACAGCCGTCACCCTGGAAACAAGTGTCTATTACACTTTCAAAATACATATATAGTAATATGACCTACCAGAGTACAATTTCTTTCCCAATTTTGTAATATGGGTTGATTGTTTCCGAGATAAGAGATAAAAACTTAATTTTTTTGTGGGTGTAACTTACAAAATGGCAGAGAAATAAGGTTCTGTAAAGAGAAATTTGATGGTGGTTATTAATACTGACAAGAAATAAAGTTACCTTGGAATTTGTTTCGTTAGTAAAAAAGTCAAAATATTTATATTGTAACTATTTTGAAAAAAAGTGCCTCACGAACTAAAATCTTAACCTTTTACATAATCTGCTGGAGTACTACTTTTTGTCAAATTTGATAGGAACGGGTCATTTGTTTCCCAAGATGTCATAAAAACTTAATTTTTTCGTGTGGTACTATCTTACAAAATGGAAGACAAAAGTTATTATTGTATATACAGTTCATAGAAGTAATATCTTCTGCCAGCATACAAAGTTATGTTGGAATTGATGACGTGGTTACGACGATATACCATTTTAAGCTATGATGACTAAAAAATTTAAAAAATAGGTGCCTATCATATTTAAAAAATTCTATTTTGTATTATATGCAGTGGTGCCATATGTTTGCCAAAGTTGGTAGGAATCGGTCAATTTTTTCCACAGATATGATATAAAAATATATTTATAAATGTGGTTTTATCTTACAAAATGGCGGACTCTGTGTAGACACAGTTGAGAGTTGGAATATCTACTGCGAGTGTACAAAGTTAAGTTGGTATTGATTACATGGTCTCGGCGATATAACATTCTAAGCTAAAATAACAATATGGCCACCATTTTGGAAAAAAGTGTCTGACATACATTAACCATACAATTTAACACCAACTGCAGCAGTACTTGTATATTTCCAAATTTGGTAGGCATCGGTTCATTATTTACCGAGATATAAAAAAAACTTTATTTATCCATGTGCCACTAGCNAAGCAATACTATGACAGACCAGGTAAATATAAGTAATTGAACTTTATTAGGTACTTATTTTCAAAATGGCGTACATACCAATATTTTAGGTTTATTTGGTATAACTACTATACCATTTGACCAATTTGAACCACTTTTTGTATGAGGACAGCATCTATTATATTCATCATATAAGTCAAACAACCTGTT
The DNA here is from genome assembly GCA_002778355.1 of Clitarchus hookeri. NCBI lineage: Eukaryota > Metazoa > Arthropoda > Insecta > Phasmatodea > Phasmatidae > Clitarchus > Clitarchus hookeri. The sequence goes on from NQII01007208.1 coordinate 87,188, forward strand.
TTGTCTGCCATTTTGTAAGAAGCACTATATGAATAAATAAAGTTTTTGTGTATAATCTCGGGGAACAACTGACAGCTTGCTACCAAATTTAGCAAACCAGCTGAGTGTGAATGTAGAAATTGTCGTCGCTTTGAAAGCAATATCATTAAAGATGATACCAGGAACATATGCAACAGTAGTGAGAAAACTATAAATTAACACGTGCCTTACCCAGTGCTCTAACCCAGAAAACCTCGTCTCATAAGCTCGTGTGCAATCAACTGCATTACGAAAGTCGGATTAGAACATGAACTTCGAATTTAATCTGTCTAATATTTCGATAATAGGAATTAATCATCTAAAATATTTACTATTCATCATTTTTAAAAAAAGTTGAGTGAGCCACTTAAAATGTGTAAGATTACATTGCCTACCAAAGCGCTAATTGGGTAAAAATCGGTTGTTTGGTACCTGAGTTATGGCATATAAAGCATACATATTTTTCATGTAACGATATTCACAAATGGAGGAAAACAAAGGTATGTATTTGCACATTCGATAATTGTTTTCTACCAGTATACAAAGTTAGGCCAAAATCAATTATATAATTTGTAGATATAGCACACTAAGCTAAAATGGTTTTACAGCCGTCACCCTGGAAACAAGTGTCTATTACACTTTCAAAATACATATATAGTAATATGACCTACCAGAGTACAATTTCTTTCCCAATTTTGTAATATGGGTTGATTGTTTCCGAGATAAGAGATAAAAACTAAATTTTTTTGTGGGCGTAACTTACAAAATGGCAGAGAAATAAGGTTGTGTAAAGATAAATTTGATGGTGGTTATTAATACTGACAAGAAATAAAGTTACCTTGGAATTTGTTTCGTTAGTAAAAAAGTCAAAATATTTATATTGTAACTATTTTGAAAAAAAGTGCCTCACGAACTAAAATCTTAACCTTTTACATAATCTGCTGGAGTACTACTTTTTGTCAAATTTGATAGGAACGGGTCATTTGTTTCCCAAGATGTCATAAAAACTTAATTTTTTCGTGTGGTACTATCTTACAAAATGGAAGACAAAAGTTATTATTGTATATACAGTTCATAGAAGTAATATCTTCTGCCAGCATACAAAGTTATGTTGGAATTGATGACGTGGTTACAACGATATACCATTTTAAGCTATGATGACTAAAAAATTTAAAAAATAGGTGCCTATCATATTTAAAAAATGCAATTTTGTATTATATGCAGTGGTGCCATATGTTTGCCAAAGTTGGTAGGAATCGGTCAATTTTTTCCACAGATATGATATAAAAATATATTTATAAATGTGGTTTTATCTTACAAAATGGCGGACTCTGTGTAGACACAGTTGAGAGTTGGAATATCTACTGCGAGTGTACAAAGTTAAGTTGGTATTGATTACATGGTCTCGGCGATATAACATTCTAAGCTAAAATAACAATATGGCCACCATTTTGGAAATAAGTGTCTGACATACATTAACCATACAATTTAACACCACCTGCAGCAGTACTTGTATCTTTCCAAATTTGGTAGGCATCGGTTCATTATTTACCGAGATATAAAAAAAACTTTATTTATCCATGTGCCACTAGCNTTTCCAAATTTGGTAGGCATCGGTTCATTATTTACCGAGATATAAAAAAAACTTTATTTATCCATGTGCCACTAGCTTCCAAATGGATGACAAAAGTGGATATTTGTCAGCATTTATGATGCTTGTAATATATACTTTAATCATACAACATTTGGTAGAATTTGGTTAAATGGTGTAGTAGATAAACCAAATATACCTTAAATATTTTTATGGCCGCCATTTTTAAAATAGTTACCTAATCGATTTCAATTACTTACGTTTATCTCGCCTGTCATAGTATTGCATGCATGTCGAGTTGTGTGAGAATTGCTTTGATAGTTTTTGAGATATAATGTAAAGTCAAAAATTTTCCATATTGTGATATCTTCCCAAATATAATATAATACAACAGATATAACAATATCTATACAACAATATACATTTCAAAATTTAATGCTCACACGATGCTCTGCCAGCATACAAAATTGGGTTTAAGTTTGTTGAATGGTTCCCGAGATATGACATTTCACCCAAACCATTAAAATGATCGCCATTTTTAAAGTGAGTGCCCGACGTGGTCAAAAACAATAAATGCCATATGTCCTTACTAAGTACTATATATGTACCGAGTTTGGTGAAATTCGGTTGACGCATTCAAAAATTGAAAAAAAGGGAGGGGGGACACACACAGCACAGACAGGAAAGTGATCTTATAAAACTTTCTTTCCTTTGGNAAAATTGAAAAAAAGGGAGGGGGGACACACACAGCACAGACAGGAAAGTGATCTTATAAAACTTTCTTTCCTTTGGAAAATAGGTTAAAGAGTTAAAATAATACATATTTAATATACAATGCTGTTTTTTTAATATAACATAGCTTTCAGAATTTTCGTGATTGTGGACATTTCCTGAACTATCAATGCTTTGGTTAAAAGAAAATTGATGCTTAATTTAATTACAAAATTATATATACATGTGTTTAACTAATTCAATATTTAAGTATTGTTGCGAAGGAATTGGACAAGTTCGTTCTCCATGTTTTGTATACATCACTTCTACTTAACTGCTCGTTCGTCTATTTTGTCAATTGGAAAGTGTGCATCTTATAATCAAAGGGTAGTGAGTTCGGTTCCAGCTGCTACCCAAAGTAAAATAATTTTCTTTCAATGTTAGCAGTTTTAATGGGAAAGCATAAATTTTATGTAGTTTCATTTTTATAAATCGATTTTGCAATTAAACTGTGTGTTCGATACATAACACTTCATATTTAACACTTCGGAAATTTTAAAATGTTATATATACAAAAATAAATAACAAACTGTTATTATTTATAATGCACTGAGTACTAAATGACAGAACACTCCACGATTCTTCACTTTATCAAGGCCAGCGGCTTGCCTATGAGCCTATCCATGCCTGCTCTACTGTTCACAAGACTAAACAGTTTTATTTGGGAAATTAAATGTTTTAATAATAATATATCGATTTAATGCATATCTAGAAGCATAATATAAAACTTGAATTTTGTTGTTTTGTATATATAATTTCCTTATTTAAAAAGTATTTTAAAAAGTGGTTGTTACTTATGACTATATATTAAAAAGTAATAAAGATTGAAAGTATGACTGGGTTCTGGCACACTGTATATATGATTTCACTAAAATTATATAACAAAAAATTTCCCAAGAATTCAAAATTGTCGATATTAAAAAGTATGCATTTTTCATTTAAGGAATGTATTTGAATGTCATGTCACTCATTTAAACATTTTAGTGGTCAGATGTCATAATGGTTTTGTCGACTAGTGAAATGTCAACCAATATATTGTTTGGCAGTTCGAGAACCCTTCCCTCGAGAAGGATTTTTTGGATACATTAAAATAAAAATATATACACAATAGTGCATGCGACACCTGTGCATTCTAGCAGAAAATTTCGAAAATAAAGATGGTGGGTGGAGAGATAAGCTACTAAGGGTCAGCGTACTCTAGCTTATGACNTATTAAAAAGTATGCATTTTTCATTTAAGGAATGTATTTGAATGTCATGTCACTCATTTAAACATTTTAGTGGTCAGATGTCATAATGGTTTTGTCGACTAGTGAAATGTCAACCAATATATTGTTTGGCAGTTCGAGAACCCTTCCCTCGAGAAGGATTTTTTGGATACATTAAAATAAAAATATATACACAATAGTGCATGCGACACCTGTGCACTATAGCAGAAAATTTCGAAAATAAAGATGGTGGGTGGAGAGATAAGCTACTAAGGGTCAGCGTACTCTAGCTTATGACNTAGCAGAAAATTTCGAAAATAAAGATGGTGGGTGGAGAGATAAGCTACTAAGGGTCAGCGTACTCTAGCTTATGACAGTCGAACGAATAACGAAAAAACGTCGGCCTACTAGAGACATTAGAAAGAAGTGACAAAAGAAGAAAAACACAAGGTTGCAGCCGCCCGTGAGATGTCATCCATGATAGCAGATGGCTCCACAGCCAGCATACGTTGGCTCCGGAAACCCTTTTTATAGCGACTCGCACACTTTCTGTATAACGTTTCAGATATACAATGAGGTGACAAAAGTCATGGGATAGCAATATGCAATTTATACAGATGACAGTATTATCTCGTACAAAATGTATAAATGGGCAGTGCGTTGGTTGGGCTTTCATTTGTAGTCAAGTGATTCATGTGAAAAGGTTTCTGACGTGACTATCACCGCACGACGGGAATTAACAGACTTTGAACGCGGAATGGTAGTTGGAGCTAGACGTATGGGACATTTCAATTCGGAAATGGTTAGGGAATTCAACATTCCGAGATCCACAGTGTCAAGAATGTGCCGAAAATACCTAATTTCAGGCATAACCTCCCACCATGGACAACGCAGTGGCCGACCGCCTGCACTAAATGACCGAGACCAACGACGTGTGCGCAGAATAGCCAGTGTTAACAGACAAGCAACACTGCGTGAAATAACAGCAGGAATAAATGTGGGACGTACGACGGACGTGTCCATTAGGACAGTGTGGCGAAATTTGGCTGTACAGGGTTATGCCTNGAAAATACCTAATTTCAGGCATAACCTCCCACCATGGACAACGCAGTGGCCGACCGCCTGCACTAAATGACCGAGACCAACGACGTGTGCGCAGAATAGCCAGTGTTAACAGACAAGCAACACTGCGTGAAATAACCGCAGGAATAAATGTGGGACGTACGACGGACGTGTCCATTAGGACAGTGTGGCGAAATTTGCCTGTACAGGGTTATGCCTTTACTAACAGCACGACATCGCATGCAGCACCTCTCCTGGGCTCGTGACCATATCGGTTGGACCCTATATGAATGGAAAACCATGGCTTGGTCAGATGAGTCCCGATTTCAGTTGGTAAGAGGAGCTGATGGTAGGGTTCGAGTGTGGCGCAGACCCCACGAATCCGTCGACCCAAGTTGTCAACAAGGAACTGTGTAAGCTGGTGGTGTTTCCATAATGGTGTGGGCTGTTTTTATATGGAATGGACTGGGTCCTCTGGTCCAACTGAACCGATTATTGACTGGAAAGGGTTATGTTAAGCTACTTGGAGACCACTTGCAGCCATTCATAGACTTCATGTACACAAACAACGATGGAATTTTCATGGATGACAATGCGCCATGTCACCGGGCCACAACTGTTCGCGATTGGTTTGAAGAACATTCTGGACCATTCCAGCGAATGATTTGGCTACCAAGATAACCCGACATGAATCACATCGAACATTTATGGGACATGATCGAGAAGTCAGTTCGTGCACAAACTCCTGCACCGGCAACACTTTGGCAATTATGGACGTCTATAGAGGCAGCATGGCTCAATATTTCTGCCGGGGACTTCCAACGACTTGTTGAGTCCATGCCACGTCGACAGCTGCAGTTCGCCGGGCAAAAGGAGGTCCGACACGATATTAGGAGGTATCCCATTACTTTTATCGCCTCAGTGTATGTACACTGAAGAGCCAAAAAACTTGTACACCTACCTAATATCGTGTAGCCCCCTTACCGATCCCAGGCCTCTAGCTCGCAGAAGTGCCGCAAGACGACGTGGCATGGACTCGACTAATGTCTGAAGGTATGCAGGAGGCAATTCACACCATGAATCCTGCAGGGCAGTCCACAAATCCGTAGGAATGCGAGGCGGAGGAGATCTCTTCTGAACAGCATGTTGCAAGCCGTCCCAGATATGCTCAATAATTTTCATGTCTGGCGATTTAGGTGGCCAATGGAAGAGTCTAAATTTAGAAGAGTGTTCCTGGAACCACTCGGTAGCAACTCTCGACGTGTGGGGTGTCGCATTGTCCTGCTGGAATTGTCCACGTCCGTCGGAATGCACAATGGACATGAATAAGTGCAGGTGATCGGCCACGATGCTTACGTATCTGTCACCTGTCAGAGTCATATCTAGACGTATCAGGGATCTCATTTCACGCCAACTGCACACGCCCCATANCTGTCAGAGTCATATCTAGACGTATCAGGGATCTCATTTCACGCCAACTGCACACGCCCCATACCATGACAGAGCGTCCAACAGCTTGAACAGTCCCATGTTGACATGGAGTGTCCATGGATTCATGATGATGTCTCCATACCCGTCACGTCCATCCGCCCGATACAATGGTAAACGAGACTCGTCAGACCAGGCAACGTTTTTATAGTCATCAACAGTCCAATGACGGTGTTGACGGGCCCAGGCGAGGCGTAAAGCTTTGTGTCATGCAGTCAACAATGGTACACGAATGGGCCTTCGGCTCCGAAAGCCCATATGAATGATGGTCCGTTGAATAGTTCGCTTGCTGGAACTCTTTGATGCCCCAGCATTGAAATCTGCACCAATTTGAGAAAGGGTAGCACGTCTGTCACGTTTAATGATTCTCGTCAGTCGTCGTTTGTCCCGTTCGTTCATGATCTTTNTTGAGAAAGGGTAGCACGTCTGTCACGTTTAATGATTCTCGTCAGTCGTCGTTTGTCCCGTTCGTTCATGATCTTTTTCCGGCCACAGTGATGTTGAAGATTTGATGTTTCACCGGATTCCCGATATTCACTGTACACTCGTGAAATGGTCGTACGCGAAAATCCACATTTTACCGCTACCCCGAAGATGCTATGTCCCATCTCTCGTGCGCGGACTATAACACCATGTTCAAACTCACTTAAATCTTGATAACCTGCCATTGTAGCAGCAGTAACCGATCTAGCAACTATGCCAGACACTTGTTGTCTTATATAGTCAGTGCCAACCGCATCGTGTTACTCTGATTGGTTCCATACCTCTGTTGTTTGCATACGTACGCCTATACCAGTTTTTTTTTTTTTTGGCTCTCCAGTGTATAAACACATATATAACATATTTGTGGATCGCGTTTATTTCAAAAGTTATAATTTTTTATTTTTTCCTGTACTCAAATAGTGCTATTTTTTATTTTTTACACCAAAGATTAAAACGGACACGTTGGCAATTTGTGCGTGGAAACCAGGCATTAAAGTAATATCTTGCCAACTTTTATTACAGTGTGTATTCAATTGTATTACATATAACACATTTTATATCTTAACTTTTTTGTCTCTCTGAAATTTTTTCTGAATGATCTCCATGCTCAAAATGGGTCATCATTGAGCAAAATACGGTTTTCACCTGACCAACAGCGGTATGTTGATTTCTCATGTATTTTTTACTCTACTATCCTAAGGAGGTATGAATTTTAAAATCTCCACACCATCCTGATTACGTTTCTCTGATCATAGCAAGATTTCCTGACCAGCATAATGTACTTACACTTCCACCCTAACTCACAATCCAGGAAAATTATAAATATCACTGTCATCGCATCGCAAATATGATCAAAGCTGTTCACCTAAATTATAATGCTATATTTATCGTATTTTGTGAAGGAAAGCTAATATTATTATCAAATCACCTCCCTGTGTGAATTTGTTGGTCTGGTGCATAAAACCTTACAATACTTGCATTTATTTAGCACCAATATCGGTATAAATTTACTACTTTGTACATATTGACGCCCTACATTTATAGTTTTTGACAATGTTGGATGCTTATTTTGAAAATGTTAGCATTTGAAATTTTGGGAGTTACGTCATATCTCAGAAAACATTCAACCGATATTAATCATAATTAGTATATTGGCAGTCCATGCTGTCAGCATCAAATTAAGATAATTGTGTTCTCTTTTGTCCTCTATGATAGAATATGCTGCCGNTTGTGTTCTCTTTTGTCCTCTATGATAGAATATGCTGCCGCCTATGTATAAAAGTTATTTTTTTCACATCTTCGGAACTACTCAACTGTCAGTTTCTCTCGTTATATATATATAATTACTTAATATGTATAGTTATTTAAACAAACAATATTTTTTATAATAGCACCAGCATAAACATTTAACGTTACAATTTCATACCTATCGAATTATTTTATCGNCAAACAATATTTTTTATAATAGCACCAGCATAAACATTTAACGTTACAATTTCATACCTATCGAATTATTTTATCGATTGATATGATAAAACAACTGGTGTTAATTTAAATATAGGTGGTGACGTCTGTGCTTAATGTTGGGGTGGAATCGCGACTAGTTCCAGTTTCTTGTACAACTATAGGGGAATATTTACTATCGAATTTCAGACGTGGGTCTTATCTGGTTGATACAGTAAAATTAAAAATTATATCTTAGCTTCGTTACATAATATTGATATCTGGATGGCAGTATGGCGTTGGTACTGGATTGCGTACAGGCTTAGGCATACTGCACTTAACACTTCAAATGTGCGGCCTTGGAAAACTCTTCCAGGTGCAGTTTATACTCGTTAATATCGGACGTTACTCTAACACTTTAGAACAAACCGGCAGTGGATTTCTTTAATTAAAAGAGCAAAGTTAATTGGAAAACATTTTAACATCCCGTTTGGCCAAATCGTTGGATAATGTTTGAGAATTGTTTCATATAATTAAACTCAATGGTTACTAGAATAAGTATTTAGGCGAATTTGGTGTCGTGTGTATCCGCTAATGCAACGTCTCAATTGGACCATCGAGCTTAACTTTGTGCTCTCGCACTAGCGACCATGCCATAATGACGTCACAGAGAACGCTTTCTGGTCCTTTCAATTTGTGGGAGAGAGCACGAAAGAGCGAGAGCACANTGCCATAATGACGTCACAGAGAACGCTTTCTGGTCCTTTCAATTTGTGGGAGAGAGCACGAAAGAGCGAGAGCACACAGAGAGAGAGAGAGCACGAAGTTGTGCTCTCTCGTGTATCTCTCGTATTTTCTGACCACGCGCCATATTTCTTNCACAGAGAGAGAGAGAGCACGAAGTTGTGCTCTCTCGTGTATCTCTCGTATTTTCTGACCACGCGCCATATTTCTTTAGTGTGTTTCATATTTTGTATGGGGCTATAATGGCTCTCCATGTCGAAACCTGATCAAATTTCACTTATAAGTGAATAATTTTTACCATTCTATGTACATTTGTTACTTACTCATAGTGTGCACGGTTACATACAATTGCAGTAACACGACGAACGTTTTTAATACCAAAAATATTAGTAGTCTATTTCTGTCCTAACGTTTATTCCTGTAATACTATAACAATTTGTGATACTTTTTGAACATATATTAAGCACTTTTAATAGCTACGGCCATGATATTAGCTTAACATGTTCTCGCGCCGTTTGGTATCAGCTGTCTGCATGCCACCAGAGAGAGTGGTTGTCTTAAATTTACAGAGCGAGAGCGCGAGAAAGCGCAAATTAGTGGTCTCGCCACGGTTGTGCGAAAGAATACTCTCTCGAAAGAGTGATCTTTAAATTGAGACATGGCTTTAGTTATTTTAACTGTATTGTTCATATTTTGGTATATTTGCTTGAAGGCAAGTTTTTTATAACTCGACTTTTGTAATATAATGGTCATATTTTAACCCCATCTTAAGTATCCTTAAAAGAGTTGCCCATATAGACATATTGTGTACTTCGCACATTTCTTCGTATACTTGTATTTGTGGTATATTTATTAATTGTGTACTCATTTGTTAAAACACCGCTTTTATTTGCGCTTTGTAACCATACTGAATTTGCTTGAACTCGTTCAGGAAATTTTCATTGCCTTTAATAATATCGTTTTTGAAAAAAAACCTTTTTAGCATTTCAGAAATAGGAAACCAAATTATTTAAAATGGATTGTAATAACCATACTAATTCCGTCTATAAAGTCCTTGACATATATATTCTGAATGCTTTCGGAATGGCTTACAGTGTAACTTATTCCGGAGCCTGCTATAGCCTCACGAAGTCATGCCAGTGTGAAAGATATTGTGCTCATATCATAATAGCCACTTAAAGTAGTACTTTTTATTGAAAATTATTTTTTTAGTCCAATTTAGTATACCTCCTGAAGAACAATACGTATAGAGTTGTTTTCATATGTTCATTAAAAATGTTCCTGTAACTTTCACACATATTTATTATACATTTAAGATGCCTGCGGCTCGATGGAATACAAGGAACCAATAAACTGTATTCATTTTCAGAAAAACCACACAATCCCATGATCAACGCTGGCGCTATTTTGGTTTGCTCTTTGCTGAAAACGTTAGTTAAACCTGAGATGACATTGGCAGAGAAATTTGACTTCACCATGAATTATTTCAAGGTAAGAAAATCAAGATTGCGCTTTTTATGAGTAAATAGTTACAACTTTAAAATACAAAACGCAATTTTTTTTTACATAACGTTGTATATGAAGCAAGATAAAGAAATACTGCTTTACTCGACCTTCGTAAATAATTTCAGAAGTTTTGTCTTAATTAAAGGGCCATCAGAAGGAAAATGTTGGTGATTGTATTTTTATCAATCAACATTCAAATTTAGGATTATTATTAGTTAAAATAAAAGAGAAAAAAATCCTGTGTTCAGGTTTAAAATAATTAAATATCAAATTCACAAATTAGAAGTTACTGTATTACATAATTAAAGAATTGAACCCACTTGCAGTAATAGAAAAATCAAACAATATTTTTGAAGACATTATAAGACATATGCGAATTCAGACTGTATCCAACAGCATAAAAAGTCACTGTAGCAAAAATTTAATAAAAATTATTGGAAATATTATTAGAAATAAATTTATAATAATTTTTTAAAAGAATTTAATAAAATTTCAAAGTTTACTTGAGAAAATAAAAAATAAATAGTAATTTAAAACAATTAGAGTCTATTAAAAATGTTTTCTTGTAAGGTTAAAAAAATTACTGGAAAATCGGAAAACAAAATTTATTTGAAAACGTAATTTATTACTTGAATATAACTAAAATTTTACATGGAAGTTCTTAACAATTTAATTGAAAATGCTAAAAAAAACATCGACTTCAAAAATATCTAGTTCTGCACCAAATACAATATTTAATTTATTAGATAGTAGGCCTTTTAAATACATTGTTATTACTTTCTACTTAAAAATATTAAAAGAATATTGATTTTATAAATTACAAAATTTCTTAAATCAGTAAAATAAAGGGTTTATTTTCTGAAGCTAAAAATTATTCGTTGTAACGAAATAAAAAATTGGCATAAAATGTTGTATGTAAAAAGTAAAGGTCGCGAAATAAGTTTCTAGTTTCATATTATTTACATAAATTTATATTTTCAAATTTGGATAATAATAAATTTGATGATTAATTAATTTGTAATGAAGAAAGTAAGTAAATTTGAAGCCATGTCTTTCAAAGCACTGAAACATTTTGGAAATATAATGAATTAGTTTCAATGAAGGAAATTTTTACAGAACAGAAAAAAAAACAATAATTGTTGAAATTGTTTATACTCATCCATAAACAAGAAAGAAGCGCTTTATATATTGTATACTGTTTGATAAATTGATTACAACAGACTAGTATAAAATTTTATTAATTGTAAACTTTGTGAATACAGTTGATCTATTATAAGACAATTTTACACAAGAAACTCAGATTCATATTTTGACGACATACTGATAAAACACATTTAATTAAAATATTTATTATTGCAAAAAACAAACAAAAATGAAAATGAAGGTAGTCTATTATATAGCCGTTATAATAGAAACACTTAGAGTCTCAATCACAGAACAAAATGGAAAGGAAATATTTGAATATAACATTTAAAAAGTTGTAAAATAAATTTATAATTGAATTATTTTTAGTTTTGTTATCATTCAACACATCAATATAAAATTACATTTAAACTTCATAAAAAATCAGTAGTGAACATTATACATCTTCTGAATGTAGTGAATCTGCCCTGAAAAATCATAATTAAAGGAAATGTACATAACTCATAATTAATATAGATTTGATTTTATAAAAATATAGCTATTGAAACAAATTTTGAATTTAAAAATTATTAACTTTATATTTTATATGATGAGTATAAAAATGTAACTTTGAAGTGCAAACATAAATAATTGTTCAAGAAATTGATATAAAATTTCCTTTACTATTTTTAAAACCATGCTATAAATGGGAAATTAAATTGTAAAAATAAAACAAATGTTATTTAGTTTAAAAAACACAAATACATTTATTTGTTTTAAATGTAAAAGCTATTAAAAAGTAAGAGAAATTGGCTGAAAATCCAATATGATATAATTAGGAAAAAAAAGCAAAAGAACTAAACAATGTAGCAAAATTATACCAAGAATTATTATATAATTATAAGTAACTAACTTTTACTATTAACATTTTAATTTAAATACATGTATGCATTTAAATTATATTTTGGTGAAAATTTAAATCAGTAAAAAAATTTGAAACATAATGTTATGTCACTATCTTAAAATCTCAAAAGACAGTACATTTGTTTTGAAACGCAAAACAAATATTGAAAAAGTCAATTTTTTTTAAAATATTACAAAAATTCTGGAAATTCTATTCCATCATTTTTGGATTACAAAGTTAACAACTAAAAAAAATATAAATTAGAAAAACCACTATAGCAAATCAATTATGAATAAAAATAAGAAGAAAAAAATATGACTATCAATGAATCCTCAACATTTGCTAAACAATCAGCTAAAAGGTTTTTTATAATTAAAAATACCACATTCAATAAAGTTTTAAAGTGTGTAATGTTATAACCAATATATATAATACATCCGACAACTGATCATGTTTACAGAATGTCGAAACGTAAGCAGATTGTTTGTTTTACATTTGAAAATATATTCAAAATTTAGAAATGTAATGAAAATATATTACTTTTACAAACATAAAAAGGAATTTGATTTTTCTACAAATATTTATTATTTTGAAAAACAGTTTTTTTATTAGAATTTATAAAAGTTTACCAAAAACATATTTTTTTTACAAATATAATTAATTGCTTTGATTTCAAAATTGTTATTAGGACAAACAAATTTAACACGAAACTGAAATTTACTCTTTCGAATGATGTGTCAAAGTATGTTACTGTACAGCAAATTCAAATGAACATTCAATTGATTGTGGAGAGTATAAAACAGTAGAAATAGGAATGTCAAATGTCAGTAAATGGGTTTATTCAAAAACTCTAAAAAAAATCCGTTAATAGTACCTCTTGTTCATGATTATTACAGACTTAGAATGTCTGTTAAGAATAATAATTCAATCAAATACAGAAAAGTCGTACTATGAGGTAACAAAACATTAGTCAACGTGCATTCCAAATAATATTAAATAAAGTAATGGAAGTATAAAAATATAAAGTAATTTTTGGCAGTGATCCTCTCGAAGATGATGTTGAAAGATGTTTAGAAAATAAAAATTTATTTACGATATTTCATTGAACATTCAGCAAAACCATTAAAGCTTTTATAATGATGAAATAATAAAATTTGAGACTATTATAATTATAACTCTTTAGGTTGGAGCACATTTATTTATTCAAAATTAGGTCATTATAATAAAGATGTTAACGTAATTACAAATAGAGTAATGAAGAACAGTATACTTTATTTAGTGAAAAGTTTAAAATGTATTATAATTAGTAGTTAAGCATACTATTAAATTTGTGAGTAAATGTATTGGATATTTTCTTTTCAATTGGTATACTTGCATATTTCAAAACTGTGTCTACATTATGTAGGCCTATATAATGTATTTTAGATTTCTTAACCTACAGGAGTATGGAATTAAAAATTTACAAAACTGCAAAAAATATGTCTTAAATATTTTGTTTATAATAGTCATTTTTAAGTATATAATAAATAATATGTAAGATTTTTATTTACAAAATTTTAACAAATATTTTTTAAAATTATTTTACTTATTTTGATTTAAATATTTTATGTGGATTGGAAATATATTAATAGTTGCCATATAATGGAAATGAGTGACTAAAGGAAGAATTAAACTAAAGGGTTTATGGATTATATACTAAAAACTTTCTTGATCATGCTGATAAATGATAAGGTATCATATAATACTCTAAATATCTCAAGATTTTATAAGAACATTCTTTAAGTACATCGACAAAAAATGAATTATTGACAATGTTAAGAAATAAGCAAAAATATGTATCTCATTATAGTATGAAATTATTATGCTTAGAAAATGCTTCAAACGAACAAATATTCCAAGATACCTAAAATTCATACAAAGCAGTTTGCTACAGACCTAAGTTGACTAGAGAAAAAAAATTATATTTGAAAAAGACAGAAATGTATTAGGTTATACTCAAAAGTATAAAAAAATAGTAATATATTTTCTTTATATTCATTAATCCACATTTAATCAATGTTTAACAAATCTACATTGAAAAAGCAATATTTACAAAATTTGGTAAAACCTTTTATGACAAAATTTTAGTATTGAAAATTAAAAATAATTTGCAGTATATATTATAATATTATGGAACATACTTTAATGAAAAAAAATTGGTCAAGATACTGGTTATTAACTATATAAAATAAATAGTTCCATGTATCGATATGTGAAATAAAATAATATCAAAGAAATTAATGCTTCAGATTATATATAAAAATAAATTCGAAACTAATAACTATTGGTGTAAAAATAAAGAAGAAACTATTGCAAAATAATAAACAGAATTTCTTTATTTACAGTAAAATTTTTAGTACTTATTTTTGACCAGTAAAAAGTGTAATGTTTAAGTATTCGTAGAGATAAATTAAATAACATATTAGAATTAACATATATATTGTAATATTGTAGAAGAATATAGACAAATACATTTAATTATGTCATATTAATGCAGTACAATATAGTGCAGAGGAAAAATATAGATTAAATTATAAGGTTTTCCAATGTTTTATTTAAGATAAAATAAATGTATTATATTTAAACATTATAATGAAGCATAGCAAAAAAGCTGGCTTGTTAAACCATAATATTTTAACTTGCATGTATAAATTTTAATTTTTTTTCTTCAAAATTTGTCACCCATCATTTTAACTTAAACAAAATATTAAAACCAATTTTATTTTAAAAATGTATATTTCCGATATATATTTTTTATAATAGAGAGGAAAAGATATATATCATTGTATCCATAATACAATACATCATAATGATATATTACATAAATATATTTAAAATGTATGAATGTGTATTATATTCAAAATAATCTTCGTCGGTTTTTTAAAATAGAAAATTGTTTTTAATTGTTTGACAAAAATGACTTTGGTTTGGTAATTCAAGTGGTTGATATGCAAATTGTTTAAATATTCTCTACCAAGCGCCGTTTAAAAATGAAAAAATTATAAAATAATTGAAAGTATTAAGAAGCCATCCCATGCATTGTTAAAACTATTTTATCTTATAAATAATTCAATTTCTCCCCATCAAAATCTTTTAATTACAAATATAACTAATTTCTAAAACAAAGTTACACTTACAAACAATAAAAACAAAGAAAAATGTGTTAAGTGTACAATAGAATCTCTTATTTTAAATGCAATTTTTGTTTCTTATTCATAAAAAAACTGATTCCATGTGACTGTAATTATCTTATTTTATAATCACTCCCTGCTCTAAACGAAAATGCATATTCATAATTAAAAAGGAATGAAAAGTAAAATATTTGGTTATGAGAGTTTTAATGGTTTTCAATCACTTTTTTTCAAAATATTACAATTTGTGATAGATTACCACCTACATTATCATTATGTGTATTTAAAATAAAATCTAAAATTAATTCTCAGAAATATGTACTTTCAAATATCATATAATTTTCATTTCGAGGATTAAGTCCAGCTTTAATTATTTCAGTCAAATATAATCAATTATTATTTATATTTGACATTTTATTATTTTATAGGTAATTTTACTAAAGCAGTTACTGGAATTCTATCATTAATGTGGTTTTGTTCGTTTATGTGAAATTCTTATTAATTTCTGAAGTTTAAAATTCTATGTAGTATACAAATTAAAGTAAATGCTAATTTTATTTTATAAAATGTGATGGCTTAAATGTTATGAATTAAACATTGCTTCCGAAATTTTAAATTAGGCTGATTATGTTTATCTAAAAGAATATTTATAATATCTTTAAATATTCGGGAAATGTTTGAAAGAAGATATTAGTTCTTCATCAACAATAATAACAACAAAAAATATATATGTAAAGAGAACATTTTTAATTTACAATTTATGTTAAGTTTTATATAGTCATGGCATAATGAAAGGGTATTTTACTGGAGCGAGATATTAAATTATATATTATTCTTAATTCAAAACTGTTCAAAAATTTTCTGAATTATGTAAAGAATTATTTAAAAATAACAAACAACTACTTATATTATGTATTTTTAAAAATGATAAACTATATATATATATATATATATATATATATAAATTTATGACAGTTTTATGGAAGTTTGATCAATAAGTTATTACAAAATGTATAGTTTAAATTTTGGATTTAAAATTTTGCTTTAATTAAATAAATAAGAGAAGAAAATGTAATAATGGAATATGTAGAGAAAATACTGCATAATATATAATGGTTTTTACCAATTAGTAGAGAATAATTTTTTTAAATTTATATTTTAATAGTGATAAAAGACATCGCAAATATTATGTCCAGTGTACAGGTTAAAAAAGTGAAATGCATGTAAACAGAGCTACCAACAGACATTAATAATAGCATTTAATTTATTGATGAATCAGCTAGATATTTGTAGATAATATATAACGAAAGTACTATTAGAAAAACTTACGAAGTATAATGCACCGTCCACATATGATAGATTTGATAGTCTACATCATCGAGTACACGCCTTTCAAAGTGAAAATTTTCATCATAAAATTAGCCTGACTGATTAACGGCTGAATGATTTTAGTCTGAGTGCCGATCTAGATTTTCTGTTGTAAGAAGAACGGTGTAGCACCAATGTAGGAATTGTGTGTGGTAAAATCCAACCTGCTAGGAGGAAGAACTCGTTATATATATTGATGTTTTAATGGGATACAAAAAAAATGGTATCACGAGGACTATATTCTGACACACAGTCAAGGGAAACAGTTGCTCCAAGACAGTTGCAAAGTTTATTGAATTTTAACAATCTCGTTGCTGATAAATAAATGTGGTTATGTTCTTTGGTATAATTAAATCATTATTTTCTGATAAAGATATATATTAAGGAAATTGAGTTAATTATGCACATAATTTTTAATGTTTAATATAACTGGCTTACAACACTTTTATTATTTGTGTTTAATATTAGAATAAAAAAATGTATCATGAATTATATTTAAATAAGCCATTATCGTAAAGCTTACATGATTTACGAAAAAGTTTAATATATTCGTTTTTGGTACTTTGGTTTCAATATTTTAATTATTCTTCTATATAATATCATACAATTGGCTTTTTCTCGGTGACATTACACCACCAAGAACACTGCTGTCTTTCGTATGGCAACAGCACACACATTACGCCAGCTTCGACGCTTTTTTCTAAACGATCTCATAACATAAGTTTGTCTTTTATAAAAAGTATTTACTTCATTGCAAGTTTAATTAAGTCATAATGTACTGTAATATAATAATATTAAAGTTCAGTATGTTACTATTTTTTCTGATGATTTTACATGAAACTAAAATTTCGTAGTATTTGAATTTAACAGGTAAATTTAATAAAAAAAATTATTTTTGATTAGCGAACTAACTAAATGTAGCTAAATGTAGCTTATATTAGCTAAAATTAGCTAAATTTGATTTTGGTTAGTTTACGGTTATGTCACCCTTCCAATTCTAGGATTTATATAGATTTTTTGTATGTTTATTGATTTGGTTGCCAAGGAAACGTGTTTTGCATTTAATCTGTAGTAGTTCTTAGCATAATAGATCAGTTTTTTTCACTTTAAAGGTTAATTTAGGCCTAGTTTTATCTCTCGCGATGGCAAGGTCTATGATCTTACCCGTGATGTGCAAACGACGACTTATCGGGTATAAGACGTTTTTCCGCGTCTTTTTGGTCCGACCAGTGTAAGGAGTAGAAGCGTCTGGAGAAAGTTCCAGTTTACGAGGGTGTCAAGACCGGCACAACTGTAGCTTTATTTATTTTGGCTGGCAAAAATGTTGTCGAAAGTCAGGTTAGGGAGCGTGGACTCAAGCAAGAAGTCCCAAACAGACGCTCACTATAGGGAATATTAGTGTGAAATATGCCGAC